>VDFB02127702.1:16984-139219 GCA_007258455.2 Sequoia sempervirens
CCTTCCTTATCTACTCTTTATCTCTCATGTCTCTCTACCTCTCCTTCCTTCTCTACTTATCTTAATCTCCCCTTTTCCTCCCTCCCTCTCTCTCTCCCCAATCCCTCCCTCTACCCTCTTTCTCTCTCCCCTATGAGGGTTAAGGGTGTAAGGTTTAGTGTTTAAGGTATAGGGTTGAGGTTATAGGGTTAAGTGTATGGAGTATATGGATTAGGGTTTAGGATATTAGGTATAAATTTGAGGGTAAAGGGTATAGGGATGAGGGATAGTATTCAGGGTTGAGGGTATAAGATTAAGTGTATAGGGTATATGGATTAGGGTTTAGGATATTGGGTATATGGTTTAGGGTATTGGGTTGAGGATATTAGGTTTAGGGTTTAGGGTACAAGGTTAAATGTAGGGTTTATGGTTTAAGTATAAGTTTGAGGGTTGAGGGTTGAGGTATAATGTTCAAGGTTGAGGATATAATGTAGAGGGTTCATGGTGCAGAGTTTAGGGTATAAGGTATAGGGTTAAGGCTTGAGAGTGTAGGGTTTATGTTTAAGTATAGGGTTGAGGGATAATGTTTAGGGTTGAGGGTTTAGGGTTTAGGGTTTAAGGTATAGGGTTGAGGTTTGAGGGATAGTGTTTAAGGTTGATGGCATTGGTCTAAGTTTATAGGGTATATGGATTAGGGTTTAGAATATTGGGTATACAATTGAGGGTATTGGGTCTAGGATTGATGGTTTAGGGTTTAGGGTACAAGGTTGAATGTAGGGTTAAGGGTTTAATTATAGGGTTGAGGGATGATGTTTAGGGTTTAGGTTATAAGGTTGAGGGTATAGGGTATAGGGTATAGGGTATAGGGTATAGGGTATAGGGATCAGAGTTGAAGGTGTAGGCTTTAGGTTTTAAGGTATAGGGTTGAGAGCTAAGGTATAGTGTTCAGGGTTGAGGGTATAGGGTTAAGTGTATAAGGTATAGGGATTAGAGTTTAGGATATTGGGTATAGGGTTGAGGGTATTGGGTTTAGGGTTTAGGGTTTAGGGTTTAGGGTTCAAGGTTTAGGGTACAAGGTTTAATGTAGGTTTTAGGGTTTAATTATAGGGTTAATGGTTGAGGGACAATGTTTAGGGTTTAGGGTATAATATTTAGGAATAGGGTATAGGGATGAGGGTTGAGGGTTTAGGGTTTAGGGTTTAAGGTATAGGATTGAGGGTTGAGGGATAGTGTTTAGGGTTTCAAGGGTATAAGGTTAAGTGCATAAGGTATAGAGATTAGGGTTTAGGATATTGGTTATAGGGTTGAGGGTAATAGGTATAGGTATTAGGGTGTAGGGTAAAAGGTTGAATGTAGGGTTTAGGGTTTAAGTATAGGGTTCAGGGACAATGTTTAGGGTTTAGGGTATAAGGTTGATGGTATAGGTTATAGGGATGAGGGTTTAGGGTTTAGGGTTGAGGGTTTAAGGTATAGGGTTGAGGTTTGAGGGATAGTGTTTAGGGTTAAGTGTACACGGTATAGGGATTAGGGTTTAGGATATTTGGTATAGGGTTGAGGGTATTGGGTTTATGGTTGAAGGTTTAAGTTGCAAGGTTGAATGTAGGGTTGAGGTTTTAAGTATAGGGTTAAGGGTATAAGGTTAAAGTGTACAAGGTATGGGGATTAGGGTTTAGGATATTGGGTATAGGATTTAGGGTGTAGAATTTAGGGTATAAGGTATATGGTTAAAGGTTGAGAGTGTAGGGTTTAGGGTTTAAGTATAGGGTTAAGGGATAATGTTTAGGGTTTAAGGTATAAGGTTAAGGGTATAGGGTGTGAGGATTTAGGGATTAAGGTATAGGTTTGAGGTTTGAGTGATAGTGTTTAGGGTTGAGGGTATAGGGTTAAGTATAAAAGGTATAGGAATTAGGATTTAGGATATTTGGTATAGGGTTGAGAGTTGAGGGTGGAGGGTATAAGGTTAAGTGTATTAGCTATAGGCATTAGAGAGGGAAAGGGGAGGGAGGGAGAGAGAGAGAGAGAGAGGTGATATAGAGAGAGGAGGGAGGGAGGAAGAGAGATGAGGGTTAAGTGTATATGGTATAGGGATGAGGGTTGAGGGTGTAGGGTTTAGGGTTTAAGGTATAGGGTTGAGGGTATAAGGTTAAGTTTATAGGGTATAGGGATTAGGGTTTAGGATATTAGGTATAGGGTTGAGGGTATTGGGTTTATGGTTGAGGATTTGGGGTTTAGGGTTCAAGGTTCAATGTAGGTTTTAGGGTTTAGGTATAAGGTTTAGGGTATATGCTTGAGGTATTGGGTATTGCGTTTAGGATAGAGGGTTTAGGGTTTAGGGTACAAGGTTGAATGTAGGGTTTAGAGTTTAATTATAGGGTCGAGGGATACTATTTAGGGATTAGTTTATAAGGTTGAAGGTATAGGGTATAGGAATGAGGGTTGAAGTAGGGTTTAGGGTTTAAGGTATAGGGTTGAGGGTTGAGGGATAGTGTTCAAGGTTGAGGGTATAGGGTTAAGTGTATAGCATATAGGAATTAGGGTTTAGGATATTGGGTATAGGGTTGATGGTATTGGGTTTAGGGTTGAGGATTTTAGGTTTATGGTTTAGGGTACAAGGTTGAATGTAAATTTTAGGGTTTAGAGTTGGGCTTATGAATTTCGTCACAAACACATTTTTTATATAGAGGTTTGAAAGAGGTTGGCTTTAGCTCATTACCACTTGGGTCATTCCCACCTTTCAAAGTGGGGTGGAAGGCTCTCTAAAGGTATACAAAAGCAAGGAAGTACATTTTTTGTTCTATCTCCTAGGTCACACGATGCAAGGAGAGAGCACACACAATTCCTTTTCCTCACACTAGCATGGGGTTCATTTTATATCCAAATTGAAATATGTGGGTGGTTATACAAAATGTCAAAGGAATTCTTTTGATTCTCAAGATCGCCAAGTGGCACGGGAGAAGAGCATATGCATTCAATGACAAAAATGAAAACCACAAGACATGGAAAACACTTGTTAATTTTAACCCTCAAAGAAAAGGTAAGTTTATTTTAAGCACCAAACTAAGTGTGAGTTTATCTTGTACAATTTTAATCTAACACAAAAAATGATGTGAGGGTTCAATTTTAACCAATTTGAGCGTTCATTTTGAAACCCAATTGAAAGCTAGTGTGGTCCTAAAGTGTGAAATAAAAAGCACCATAAATGGGTTATAATTGCCCCAAAAGTGTCGAAACACTTGTTACAATTATAATATTTAAAGATGAATGCTTCTTCACTTCGAATTTTATCATCCAACGTACAAAACCTAGTTAGCCTAAAAACTAGAACAAAAATTCAGAGACATGTTAGAGGTTAGATAAAGAAAAAAATTCAAAAACATGTCAAAAAAACAAGTTTTGTCCTGTTTACCACTAAATCGTGACACTAAAATCAATTGCATCACTGAAATTCATCAATAGCATCACTGTATTGGATATGCGTTGCCATATTGAAAAATCAATAGTGCCTCTTTGTAGAAAACAATGAAGTCAAATGTGTCGCCATATCGATAGCATCACTAAAAAGAAATTCATTATGCATTAAAATTTTAAATAAGTGTTGCTATATTTAAATGTGGTGACGAAATTAATTAAGCGTTGCTATTTTAATTATTTGTCCCCAAAATGAAATAACAGGTGTGTTGTTGTATAGCGATGTGTCATCAAATGCATCGATTGATAATCAATCACATCATTGTACCTGAAAAAACAAGGAAAATGGAGTTTTAACAATAAAATCGTCATATTAGTTAGTTCAGGCCCTCCTTCTAGTGCCAAAAATGTGACCGACTGATGAGGGCCACACCACCCAAAACCCATAGAAATCACAACAACAGATACCAACATAGAAAATTTAAGAGAGAAAAAACACCCACTTTCAATTATTTTCAGATAATGGAATTACACATTCAAAATTTACATGCTACAACCTCATGGGCTTGATTCATTACAACAAAATCAACTCAGAAAATAAAATCTACTATTCGGAGCCACAATCTGCACTATCAGGGCCACCTTCTACAACCCCCACTTAATCCTTTTTATTTTCTCCAATCACTGCCCTAGAATGTTCTAGAAATTAAAAAATTTCCCTTTTGTTTTGGTGCCAAAAGTCTCGTCATTTGATTTCTAGCCTAGGAAGAATTTTTAAGAAATTCACTTTTTAGAGGACAAACTTCGCGGTGCCATAACTTTTGATCCGGGTGTTCGATTCGCTATTATTGCATATTGTTGAAAAGCTCTCAATGAGCTCTACAACACATGAGCCCATCGTAGGTCGATTCAACCACTTTTTGAGTTGTTTCAGGGCCTCCAAAGTTTAATATCTAAATTTGAAGATGCATTGGAGAAATTTCTTGGGACATAAACTTTAATTTCTCCCAAACCATGCAAGGTATTGAGATGATTCTTTCACGACTCGAAATGCTTTTCAGCTATGCTCCTTGGGGTAAATTTTCATGTCCATACGAGCTCGTTTTGGCCGACTTACTAAAATATTAAGTTCCCAATTTTTACTATTTCTGATGCCTAACAGTCTTATACCCCTTAAGTGCCATCATGGAACTCAAAAAAACTAAAGAAAATAAAGAAAACATTTTTTTTGGGTGATGCAAGATTTCCCTGCACCGTTGGATGCTTTTGCATCAAACACCCAGGGTAATTTGAAAAGTGACCCTATCACTTCTCAGGAATTAGAGGGAAACCTAGATGGTTAACCTTAGCCTCAAATAACCATGATGAATCTTCAACAGGCCTTCCTCTCCATTTCACCAAGTACTCTAGATATTTCCTGTTTCTTGTGCTTCTACCCACACGGTTATCCAAGATTTCTTCTATCTCTTCCTTCTCTGAAGTAGGTGCTGGAATTTTCAACTGTTCATTTATCAAACCCTCCTCTATATCACCTTCATAATACTTTGTCAAATCAACAATGTTGAATACAAAAGAAATGTTTATTCCATTAGGCAACTCTACCTCATAAGCATTTCTTGAATCATGCTTCTTCAGGATCATGCATGGTCAAAACTTCTTCATCTTTAACTTGTATGTACCAACTGGAAACCTTTCCTTTTGCAAATGAACCATGACTTCATCTCCTACCTCGAACTCCTTATACCTCCTTTTCTTATCTACCTGAGTCTTATATTGTGAGTTCATCTTGTTGATGTGTTTCTTCACTTCTTCATGCAAACTCTTCAGGTGCTCAACAAAATATTTAGCCTCAACACTACTCTTCTCCCCCTTATCCATCTTTCTCAATTCAGAAGCGGTTCTTGGACTACTCCCATATACAATCTGGAATGGTGATTTACCAGTGCTCCTATTGACGGAATTGTTGTAAGAAAATTCCACCTGTGGTAAAATCAAATCCCATCCCTTTGGTTTATCTCCTACTAAGCATCTTAGCAGGTTGCCCAACTCCTATTCACCACCTCTATTTGTTCATTAGTCTATGGATGGTGTGCAGAAATGAACTTCAAATCTATCTTCAACTTCTTCCATAATGTCCTCTAGAAATAACCAACAAATTTGGTATCTCTATCTGAAACTATACTCTTTGGCAGACCATGTAGTCTCACCACCTCTCTGAAAAACAACTCTGCAACATGAACAACATCACTGGTCTTATGAAATGGAATGAAATATGCCATATTTGAAAACCTATCCACCACCACAAATATGGAATCATGCCCTCTTTGTGTCCTTGGAAAGCTAAGAACAAAATCCATTCTAATATCCTCCCATGGCCTCTTAGGTATACGTAATGGCTGATACAATCCAGTATTTGGACTTGTCCCTTTCACCATCTGACATACTCTACAACTTGGTACAAACTTCATCACATCTTGTTGTAATTGTGGCCAATAATACTTCTCACTGAAAAAAGCAATGGTATTATCTCGACCAAAATGTCCAGCCAATCCTCCACTATGCTTCTCCTTGATTAGATTCTCTTTCATAGAACTCCTTGGAATGCACAATTGGATTCCTCTAAACAACATCCCATCTTGGATTAACAAATCCAACCACCTTGTCCTATCCAATGTAACAGGTTTCAAACAAGCCTTCCAAGCTTTTGCAAAGTCTAGATCTTTTGGATACAAACTCTTGAGTTCATTGAACCCAACACCCTCTATATTCATCTCTATCAACAAATTTTTCCTTCTACTTAAGGCATCTACAACTCTATTTGACCTTCCACTCTTCTAAGATGGTTAAGATGTGCGATTGCAAAGCTAATCTACGTGGATTTTAAGCTAAAAAAATTGAAACCCTAATTACCAAATAAGCTAAATGGATGCATTTATGTTACCATGGAAGCCATTAATGGAAGCTAAGCTAATATGATGAAATTAAAATAAGCTAAAATTATGCTAAATGTGAGTGCAAGTGAGAGTGATTTTAACAACATAAGTTTGATGTTAAAAGATGGATCCATTTGTCTCCAAATAGTGACCTATTTATAGGAGAACAAATGAGAAATGGAGGGTAGAGACCAAAAAGGATAATCAATGGTCAAGGATGGAAGAAATTGGAGGCATGGATCATGGATTCTCATCAAGGGATGAGAATCAATGATGATATTTTAATCAAGGGTTCACCTTTGTCATAAAAAACACACTTTCATCTTGCACAAGAAGTTAAATAAGTTAACTTGCACAAGAATTCTTGTAAGTTTGTTATAGAAAAGGAATATTCCCCTTTTCCAAATGAGTGAAGAAAGAGAACATTCTTTGGAATATTCTCATGGGTGAGGGAAATAGATATTTAGCAAATTAAAACCAAGTTTTAATGTGTAAAAGCAGAAGGAATATTCCTTTTGGAGGAATGTGCAAATGAGGAATATTCCCTTGCAAGTGGGGGGGAATTAAATTTATTAGTAATTGATAATTAAAACAATGTTAATTATGCAATTTTAGAAGAATTTCATGATATTCATTAAATAAATGATTTAATGAAAAGGGGAAATATGAAATGACATTTAATTAAATACCTTAGGGTTATTTAATTAAATAAGAGGACTTAGGGACTTAAATTAAATAACTTGATGTATTTAATAATAAGATGAGATGTTAGTATGGAATGGGGTGAATTAACCTGATTAGATTAATTAGGTTAATAGATGCAAATGATACAATTAATTAAATAGCTAGGCTAATTTAATCAATTAAGAAAAAAGAGGATGGATTTCAAGACAAAATGATGTTAGCATACCCGATTCGAGTGCATGATATCATTCAGGACATTTTTAAGTGTCTACAACAGGGATATGCCTGAGTTTTACAATATCTTTGATTGCCACAAACTACTTAATTACTTATGTTCTTTGATCCTGTAGGGAAAATAATTTGTCCTAAAGTTGCACAATGTAGGACCATCTCTAATTATCTTTACATCTACTAGGTTTTACATATCTACTTGAGTACTCATCCGACTTTCACTCTTCCTTATCCCATCTCTTATATTTAGCGTACTGTTAGACCAATTCAAGCAAAAAGAAAGTAGTTCTTAAGCTTCTTTCTCAAAAACTTGTACACCCTTCAATTCCTTCACCACTCTATGATGTGCATCTACACATTTCTTCTTGATATCTTCTAAATTTTCTTCTATAGGCCCACTTCTAGTTTGCACTTCTAGTCCAGAGATATATACTTCCAAAGAGTTAATCATGCTTATAAGATTTTCCATAATTGATATAGATGAATCAAAGTTAGCACAAGGGATTACCTTCTACAATTATTTTAAAGCTCCTTGAATTTTTATGCTTTCATTCTCATGTTGATCTCTCTCTAATTCATTTTCTTTTGTGATTTCTTGTTTGATAACAACACTTTTTCTCTTCTTCCTTGTTCTAGTTGCACTATCGGAGGCTATAGAAATTTCTTCTTCATGGGGATTCTTGGAGCTTTCTAAGAGTATTTTTGCATAATGATTGATCTTAGCCTTAGTCACTTCATAATCCAATTTAGATATCCACACCATTCTAGATTCAATTTCTTACATGTAACAAAAATCTGTAGAAAGTAGGAAATTAATATTTCCAAAGTACTTCTTAGTCACATTTTCTAGAATCCTTGTTATTTTGTTCATCCTCATCTGAAATGTTCCAAAGAATGCGGCAAGAGCAGTCTCTTGAGAATCTAAACCACCAAGGTTTATCATGAAATTCTTGATCAAAATGTATTTTTCTTTCTCTTCTTGATTTCCTTCAAGTTCTTCAAAAGATTCATTCAAAGTAGCTCACACAGGTCATAATCCATACCGCTCCTAACCATATCAATAGCAGTGTAACTAGCAGAAATAGAAATTGTGTGGTCATTTCTTGGTAAACAAACCTTGTGACCAATAACCATCGTATCATACCTAATGACTAGATCTTCAATTTTTCTTAAAACAAGTTCTTTACCTTCGAGAGTCACACTAGTCATCTCAATTATCTCTTGTTCACTCATAGAATTTCATCTAGAAATAGGTTCGAAGGAACACAAAACCAATTATATCTCTTATTGCATCTCTAGTTATCAAGTGATCTTCATCAATCCACATTGATTCATCATGAATCCTGCTCAAAATTGTTTGAATATATTTCTTGTCGAATTCAAACAGGGGGACTTTCCACCATACATCCAACTTCTTCTCAACTAATATTTTGTATGCATTATGATTTTCTTCCAACTCATTCTTCCATAGGATACTTAACCAAATCAGTGATATTTCCTCAATTCTACTATAAACATATGCATAGATATCTTCAGTGGGTAACACTCTAGGAGGAATGCTAGAGAATGCACCAATGGATTCTTCAGATAGATTTTTCAAATATTTCTTCAATTTGACTTGTGATTTATCTGAAATATTCACAACCTTTGAATTATCCATTGCATAAAATCAAAATATTGTTCAAGAGAATACCTTTGTAATTGACCACAAAAAATAGGATTAGATGTCTAGCTTCTAGAGCATGCTTTGAATCCACTTCGATTTCTTCTTTCTTCACCAAATCTTAAAACTCTAAATTTCTTTGGTTTCTTCAAACTTCCTCTGCATGCTTCTCGGTATTCACAAATTCCTTTTCAATGTGATTTCCTTAATACTTCTGAATTTATTTCTTTCACTCCGAATGCTTTTGCAATAAATTCTCTAAATTTTAGGTAGATCACCTTGAAATTCCTGTGTACTTCCATCCTTTCAAATTCTACAAACTTCATTCTTCACACATGCATCTGAAAAATTCCTTGAATTTGTTACCACATTAAATATACTTCTTTCATGATGTGACAACAAGTATCGATGAGGGGTTTATTAAATTTTCTGATAATTGCTCCCCCTTAGGCATTTCCCAACTCAAAATTTGATGGGTGTATCTACACCAGAAGATAAAAATAATGCTTCTAATTCAGCTTGCTTGAATTCTCCTTCCTTTCTCCTCATTCTTTTCATTTATTTTCTTACTTCTTTCAGATCTACAATTGGTCCATGCCTCTTTTTCAAATGGATATTTTTTAACCTTCTATTTCTACAATCTCTAACTCATTATTCTAGATTATTGCATTCATGACAAACAACATTCTTCCTTCCATACTTTCTTTTATTCAAACTATATTCACACTGATTAGCCTTGTGTCCAAACTTCTTGCACTTAAAACATTTTCCAGTGAATGATAAGTTATCATTCATTCTACTTTTGTAGTTCTTTGCCATATGTCCAAATTTATTGTAGGAATAACAGAAATCATTAAAAGATAAATACCTTTGAGCATTAGGCTGTTTGATGAGAGTCCTTCCAAAATTGCTTCTTAAGTCCTTGATTTGTCCATCTTTGCACTGAGTCTTCTTGTCAAGAGGTTGCTTCATTTTTGAACTCTGTCCCTCTTCAAAACCTAAACCTCTTTTATCCATTGCAAGCCTCTGAGAAATAATCAACTCATCAAGAATTACAAAGCTTACCTTGAATTTATCCTCAAAACTTTTTTCCTTTTCTAGATCTGATCTCAAAATTTCCATTTTTTGCTTGAGCTTGACACATTCATGTCCATCTTCTCTTGAATTTCAACTTTCTGATAGTCTTCAATTCCTTTCTTTTCTTCCAATTATTGTATCAAACTGATGATATCATCATGTTCCCTTCTCAATTGATCACAAGCTTCTTCATATCTTCTCCTCATATTCTTGATACAATCATTTGCTTCCTTCAGCTTATTCTTCAAATAGATTCATTTTCTTTTGAATGACCAGCAGAGATTACTTCTGGAGGAAAAAACTTCTTATATTCAAATTCTGAGACCTTCATCAAGATGTTAGGCTTCTTCAGAGGAACCAAGCTCTAATACCAATTGTTGAATATCTAGAATACTGAGAGGGGGATGAATTAGTATTCCATAAAACCATTCAAATAAAATTCATCTAAACATTATCAGATATCTTATTCAATCAACAAGAGAGAAAATGAAAAAAAGGCAATGCATCATCACACATGAACATGGAAACAAGACAATGTATCATCACATGTGAACACCATGATTTTTATGTGGAAAACCAAAAATGGGAAAAACCACAATGAGGATTAGCTCACAATATATTATATCCAAATACAAGATATTACATGGCTCACTGCCAAGACTCACTATCCTTGAAAGGCTCACAGCCTTAATACAAAAAGATGGCTAATTGCCAAGATACAAAAGTTATGGCTCACTGCCAAGACTATGAACTGATGGAATACACCTTTTTTGTGTAGGGTTTAGTTCCAATGAAGCTCTAAATAAGAAGTATTGCTTCTCACAACAGTCACTCAAAAAATCTGTTCTTACCCTCAATTGATAAATCATTTAGGCTTGCATAATCAAACAATCCTTTAATCCTCTTCGTACTTCACCACACCTTTCTTCTTTCTCCTTCCCATGCTCGCATCTTTACACTATTTCTCCTCACACCACACACACTTTCAACTTCAAAGATTCTTACATATATATGCAAGTATATCTCATTCATCAATTAGGTCAGCCTAATTAGATGGAAAAAGCCAATCAAAAACACTCTTATTAGCACCATATAAGATATAAAACATTTTTATCCATGTAGTGCATCATATCAAGTCGATGTATATCTATAGAAAACATCTGCAAAGTATATTTAATCTTCTTAATGCATGTCATGTGTTAGGTCGGCCAAGACTAGGACCTAAACACAAAAACTCCAAACCAACATACACTTCTCAAAGAAAACACCTTCCAAATCTGATATTACATCAATTTATCATCACATTACCATCATAAAGACTACCATTAGAACTGTGGCATTGGAATGTTCTTCTTAAGAGAATGTGGAGTCTCCCACACTGATATGTAGAGCAAAGAAACAACTATAGTGTACAAAGTTAAACTCTGTCAATGATAACTTTCTGCTTTTGAAACAAAACTTTTCAAGATCCTAGATATAGTTTTTTGAATGAGTCATGATAACATGGTTAAGATATAAAAGTCATATCTTTTCTTGTGGTGAATTCCAGACTAAAAAACCAACACACTAGTTCATTAGTAAAGAACACTTTTGGTAGAGATTAGCTTCTAGTATACCAAATAAGCTTCACGTATTTTTTTCACCATGTTGACATCAATGACAACATAGGAACAACCAACACAATCTATATATACATTTCATGTTCAAGTTGCAAGACTTCATATTTCCAATAATCCCAACATCCACTCATGACCTTGTTAAAATTTATCTAAAAGTTTTTTTTATTTTGGAAGATAAAATTGTTGTGGATGTCATTCCATCTATTCTAAGTCTAAAAATGTTGAGTTATTTCTTAGAAAAGTTTCTATTGACTGGGTATTAGATTTTTCTCTCCATTGTCACCCATTCTCTTGCATCTCTAACCCTTGATTCTTGGTCATTTTCCTTTTAAGGTTATCCATTTTCTTTTTGTTGGGAGTTCAAACTTCTAGCAAATCTTTATATTTATACCATTTATAAGGTCCACTCAATTCCCCAATCATGACATCTTAAACTACTATACTTTTTTGGAGTTCCCCTTTTGGTTTTCCCCAATCTCATACCCCTTCTTGGAATGACTTCCTAGTCACCCCCAACCCCAACACTCTCACCTCAAATATATTTTTTCCCCATCCCATATCCCTTCTTGGAATGACTTCCTAGTCACCCCTAACCTCTAAAGCCTAACATTCCCACCATTTTTCACTATAATTCCCACCTACCCTCTTGGATGACTTTGAATGCATTTAATAAGTCATAAAGGGTTGATGATTATCAGAAAAAATCCATTCATACCTATGAACAATTATTCATCATAGTAATAGAGAAAAAAAATACCACAAGATTCTAGTAATGAATCAAAATGGTCTAGAAGCCTCCAAGTTTGATTCATTAACACCTAGGAAACCTTATTTTAATCAAAAGTAATCGATTTAAGGAAGGAAGAGAAGGGTACTATAATTAATTTTGTAATTATTATTGCAAAGCCTCATAATTGATATGCCATCTCCAAGCTACCATATTAGTATATTTCATGGGTGATTTTATTTTCCTTGCACTCAAATCCATAAACCATTAGTTCTTAGAGGTTTGGTAAGGGTACAAAATATTTTTTCACATTTATAAATGTCTATAGATTTGGAAGGGACATTTTTCTACATGGAGAATGAATGAAAATGACACCCAAGAAATATGGGCATTCTCTAAAATGTACCCATGGTGGGTCATAGAATTTATTGTAGATATGAAATCTCTCTACAGATATTAGAGACCCAAAATTTCTAGTTCAAAAGATGGAAAATTAAAGAAAAGAAGCAATTGTAGAACTAGAAAAACAATTATATTCATACAAATCCTTTTGATTTCTAAAGAAGGGAAGGTTTTGATTTCTAGTTTTGGGTATTGATTTTTTGAGATTTTTTTTATTTGGGTTTATCCCAAATATGTTGTAGACTCTCTCTAATCTTGAAAAAATATTGTATCATTTCTAACATTGTTTAAGTGTCTCTTTGAGTTTTTCTATGCATTTTCTTGATGAATTCTTGATTAGTTAGTTAGTCAGAAGGTCAAAAAATCATTCCAAATATTTTTTAATTTATTATCTTAATATCAATAAAGAAATATATATAGGATTATTGTTTTATTATTAAGTAAAATCTTATAAATTTTTATAACATGTTATTTACTCATTTGCATATATAGAATCTAGTTTACATGTGCACTTGAATAGATAAAATATTCAGGTATATCTTGATTAAGGTATCCCATTTAGTTTTGGTTGTTGTAAGTTTTGTATAAACTCCATACTCTATACTCAACTTGAAACATGAATTGATTTATAATTCTTCCCCTTCAAACATTTCAACACATTTTAAAACAAACCAAACATACAATATTTAATTTTCAATTGTGTTTTTCTTCTTTGTTATCATGTATATGTATATAAGAGCACAAGGAGTTATTATAAAACACATTCATATATATATATATATGGTAAACTATATACTCTAGTAAGGTTCTTGACCTTGAGTATTGCAAACTAGCATATAAACATGAAGTGACAACTAAAATAGGGTTGCACTATGTAACAAGTATGGTTTGTAACAATAAGATTATTAATTCCTTGTAGATTCATTTAACTTATCACCTTAGGGAAACCACATTTATCTTTTAGAACCAAAAGTTAAGGTTTTCCTACTCACCTTAGTAATTGGTCCTTAGTTGCTCAACCAAAACATCTAGGTTTTTTGGTACTCTTCCCAAATTTGACACCCTAGTGCTTGGGAGACTATCTAGTATTATGGATTTGGGATCTACAACTCAGATCACAAACACATTTGTTCTCAAAATTCATGTATATTTAACACTCATTGTCTCAAATTGTGTCACATGGCCCCAAAAGACCTTTACACAAATCACTATTTCAAGTAGTACAACTCTATACATTATTGCTCTACACATAACTCTTCGACATATTTACTCATCATGGGTACCTTAGATACATCATGGAAAAGGATTTTGTTTGTGTTTAAATTGAAATAAATTAGTTATAATAGATTGAAAACATCCTATAAATATTTATTAGAGGTTTGAGCTTGAATTTTCATAGTTGGCATGGCCTATTAATCAAGCAATCAATGGAGATTGAAATAACAAAATCATGTGGATAAACGTACATAATAGTGATAATTCACATAATTGAAGTAGAGACATTGTTTGGAATGATTTATAGTTATTCTTTATCCAAAATAGTTCTTGTAGATCCAACTTGATTCCTTTTAATATATACTTTGATTTGTTTTGAATCAACATGGTCATCCATTTGCCTAACTAATGAGACATTCTTTAAAATTGTATGTAGGTACTAATAATATGACAATGAATTGTATATCATTATATAGTCTTGTAATAATGGAAGCACCATATCTTGCAGAATGAGATTTTTGTTCACATAAATCACAATCCTATACAATTCCTATAGACACAACGAAAGTTGTAAAGGGATTGAAACATCAAAGTTAGACTATATACCAATAATATTTTCATCTCAATATGTAGTATAAGAAGGAAATCAATACTAATGTTGTAGATTGATTAAGTAAACCTAGAATTGTATCCCTAACAAAAATGTTGAGATCCCATGAACAAAAAATAATAGATTAGCCTCAATTATATGTCACTAATCCTAATTGTGCTGACGTCTACTAAAGACTAATAGATAGTAGATAAGTCATTGATTACTACCTATAGTCGATGAAATCCTTTGTCGCAAAAGGATCAACTATGTCCCTATCAAGAATAGCACAAGATGACTTAGGAATAACACTACAACCATGATGCATGCCACTTTGGGATCTAGAGAAGATAATTATTGTACTACAAGAACTTATAATATCTAAAATTGTATCACATTGTAAACATGTACATTTCATTATTTACATTGCATGTCATTCCAAAGTATACAAAATAAGGATTATCCACATGTCTCAAAGATCTTGACAAGCCCTAGCTCTCTATCTCCATGAATTTCATTTTAGGCCTTCCTATGACCAAATCTGGAATATTCTCATAAATGGCCATTATGGTATCTTGCAAGATGTGGGATTCTACAAAAGACACTACTAAGATATAATTTATTTGAGAATGCATGCATTAATTTTAGCCTACCCTAGAATATTGTTATAATAGGGATAGTCTAGGTTCCTCAAAAAATTATAATCACCATTATGGGTCATGATGGACATAAGGTTGATTAAGTCTATTATATTTCAACCCTAAATTAAATAAATGTATTGTGGCATTCAATCATGTATTATCATTCACATTCTACAAATGTATCATTCAAACAACCTCCACACATGGGGTGAAAGTTTTTTCTATATCATAGTTACAATTATGCTTTTTATAAATCCACAAGATATATTTCACTTAAAAAAATTCTTATGTACCAACCATTGGCACCCATTAATGTAGCCTTGTAAGTCATGTTGAATGAGAATCACCATATTCCAAGGAGGTGTAAGAGTCATCAATTTTTTTGAGAAGATATATTACATCTAGTAGTAGGTTGATGAGCTAATTCAATATATATAAAAAAGGTTCAAGGAATGGCATGGCCAGCATCATACACCTCACTAGTTTTAGGTTGGTGATAAAGTTTCCAAGCTTCATCTTAAGAAAGAATGTCTTCAAGGTAAAAGAAAAAAGAAATGTCCACCCCTTTGATCATATGGACCCTACACCATCCTCAAATAAATCATTAAAATTCCCATGTAGCATAATTATCCCCACTTTCTCACAATGAATCTATTTTTTTAGTGCAATGTTGTTACATCCATATTTCCCACAATTTTATAAACCTTAGATGTTGTTGAACACCTTAATAATGCAAAACTAAACCTAGAAACCATTATTCCATTAAACATAGATCAAATCACTGATGTGTTTTCAAGAAACTAAAAATTAGTAGATTCCTCTCTACTATGTGGTATAGGTGGGATATTTTCCTTATCAAATGAAATGGTTAATCAAGAATAAATTGCTAAAAAGATTCTTCATTTTCTATATAATATTGTAGCTATGCATTACATTGATTCTCAAGGGGGGAGATTGGTTGAAGAAACATTCAAGGTCTCTATTTATTAAAATTGATTGGCCAAAATCTTAGAAATGTTAAAAAATGATATTTATATATATTTAAAATTTAAGATTTTAGAGGTCTTCAAGGTGGAAATGACCATAGAAACTATTGATGGTTTTTTAGAAGAAGAGTTGTGGGATGATCTAAGAAACTAGGTATCTTGGAGACCTTTCTAAAGAATTGAATTAGTTCAATTTTGGCCAATGGGCTAGGAGTTATGAACCTACCAAGTTGACATACCAACATGAAATAATTTTCATAGTTTTTATTTATTTTGTAGTTTATTTATTCTCGGTTGACTATACATTTCAACTTTTAAGGACGTGTTTTATTAGGAACCCTGGTTTGGATATTTTTAGTAAGTTTTATAGTATGACTTTGCAAATATCTAAGTGATTTGAATTCAAAGGAATGCAATAGAGTAGAAAGCATACATCTCTTCCATAGAATTTGTCAAATTTACATCAATTTGTAATAAAGTTATCTTGTTCAACTTCATTAACTGACAATTTATGTTTGCTTGCATGTGAATTACTTGTTATGATACATATGATCCCTTACTAGTGTATTGTCCTCTAAATTTATAACATAATTTGAATCACTATGAATGCTAAGTACATGTGAAAAGGGTTAGTGAAGAATTACTTTGCTTGTAATGAAGTAATGCAAGAGTAGTGGGTAAGCTTAAGATGTAGCTATTTAATAGATTAATCCTTTTGCACTATCTTAATAATAAAGTGATTGAGGTAGAATAATTGAAATATGTTACAATTCTTAAACTTTCTAAGGTCGGGGAATTGTCTTCACTTTTACTCATGGAGAGAGATTTATTTTTAATAAATGAATTGACGCCTATAAGTAAAATAATATTTACTCACATTTGAAATATAAGCATAAAAGACAAAAAATGAGATATCTATATTCTTAAATTGTTTCCAAAAATATAAATATAAATTTAAAGAAATTAACTAATAAAAAATTATTTATATTTTTTATTTTAATATACACTTCATTTCTTATACTTACTTTTATATATATATATACTATTTTCCAACGTTAATTGGCAATCGATCTAGAAGGAATTGACCTATAGATATATATTCTGTTTGTTATACTTATATTTCAAACATTGATAAGTGTGCTATTATTTTAAAATTGTAGATATCAATTTATTTGTTTTAAACAAAAATATCTCTCCCATGACTAAAAGGGAAGACGTTTAATAACACATAGCAGATGTATATATATATATATCACTACTATTTTCCAATGTTAATTGGCAATCGATCTAGAAGGAATTGACCTATAGATATATATTCTGTTTGTTATACTTATATTTCAAACATTGATGTATATATACTATTATTTTAAAATTGTAGATGTCAATTTATTTGTTTTAAACAAAAATATCTCTCCCACGACTAAAAGGGAAGACGTTTAATAACACGTAGCAGTGATAGTGAGGATGCTCATTTGTCAATGTAACAATCCCAAACTTATCCATTAAAGCTGGTCTTCAAAACAGTTGCGTGTCAATGACAACTGAAAGAGAAATGGCTTGAAACGGTCAAAATTCTTGATCCTATCTTCAAAACAGTTGCGTGTCAATGACAACTGAAAGAGAAATAGCTTGAAATGGTCAAAATTGGTGTACACACACCATTTATTTAAAGCCCAGTAGACTGCTTATCCTCCCAGGTTAACGCTTTTACAATCGGATTGAAAATCTGCAAACAAACTCATTGTCTAATACACTTCAAGACAGCCATGGACAGCTTTGAATCTCTGAACAATAGGTACTAACTTTGTTATCTCTGTTTCTTTTGGTAGGGGGTTCATTATATCGTTTTAAGCCATTTAATCCCATATAATTTGAGTTTCAGATGGTGGAAGGAGGACACAGTGGGAGTGGTGACAGGGGCCAACAAGGGCATTGGGTATGCAATTGTTCGTCAGTTGGCAGAGCATGGGATCCATGTCATATTAACAGCAAGAGATGAAGAAAGAGGTAAGACTGCGGCCAAGAGTCTGAATGATGAAGGGTTTGATAACGTTGTGTTCCATCAGGTGGATGTGCAGGATGAGAGCAGCATCCAGGCTTTTGCCAATTGGATGAAAGAAAAGTATGGCAAACTGGATATCCTGGTATTGTATTATCCTGATTTTACAACACTCTTACCCACAAATTATGCTGGTATTCTATTTTTTTTTTCTTACTCTTACATCCTTGACAATGAAAATTTCCAGCCCTTTTTATGGAATTTTCTTTCATTTAAAACTGCCTAAGTTGTTTCCAACCTTAAGTACAGTTTTTTCTTGTTTCCAGTCCACTTGGGCTGTCAAGGTATTACTGATTTAGCTTTGAAAATACAGGTTAATAATGCTGGAGTATCAGGGCTTGCAATAGATTATGATATTTTAAAGGCCAACAAAACTGATCCTGCCAAATTCTTTGTAAGTCCTCTTAGCTGAATTTGATTATTCAAGATTTCATTCTATTTGAGATCATCCTACTAACAGCTTACACTTGTTTGAAAAAGACTTCCTTTGGAAGCTCTATTGAAGGAATATCTGGATCTTATGAAAGTGCAAAGGAGTGCATTGAGATTAACTACTATGGCAACAAAAGAATGGCGAAAGCTCTTGTTCCACTCTTGAAACTTGCTAATGAAAGTGGTGGTCGAATTGTAAATGTATCTTCCAGTCTTGGGGTCTTACAGGTAAGTCAATAAACTCTAGATAAAGAAATGGTAATTAAAATTATAAATAAATGGGGATATTTGAAATAACAAATAATATGTTAATTATTGAAACTTTGTTTTGTATAATTGTTTCATATATTAATGATTTTTTTTTTTAAAGATTAGGAAATGTGTAGATATTTGTTAAGGAAATAAGGTATTAAATGAAAGTATAAATTATTTTTGTGTGTGAGAAAATTGGATCAAATCGTAATTAAAATCAACACATGTTAATAAAACATTAAATCGAAAAGCTGAAAGAAAGAAAACAAAATGTGCAAAACCGTAACAACAGCCTTTCGAAATCGTTTTATCCTCCTCTATCTTCACCGTTTTGTTGCTTTGAAATGGCTCTCAGATCAGCAGATAGAGCTCAACAAAATGACAGCATGAAGAACGAGATTTAGAATGCATAATATGCAAAATCTATGCTAACATGAAAATGGGAATGTGATGCTGAAAATGATATGAGTGCATAAAGCTGATTGCATGAATGTGAGTATGCATATGTAAGTGCAGGCGTATGAACGTGGGTGATTATGCAGAATATAGGTGGATGATTAACCAAGGCTTGGATTTGCACGTGCTTTTATAGAGTTTTCAAACGAGTTTGATTGGCTGAATCGATCGACGGTCCGGATTAAGCTTGTTTCGAATGGATGGCGAGAGATTTTCGAAAGTGGACAGAAGAATGGAAGGTTTCCTTTCTCTTTATTGAGTTCGAAGGGAAAATTCCATTTTGAAGGATAAGATACGAATTTAGAAGGGCGAGTTAGCATGAGTTAGAATTTTGGGAAGGTGAGTTAATAATGAATTAGGATTAAATAAATTAAATTTATTTAATTAGGAGTGAAGATGGAAATGGAAACCCACATAATTAAATAATTCATATTTAATTATGTTTAAAAATGAAATTAGAGTGAGATGGAAAATATTAAATAACATATTTAATATTTTAAAATTCGAAAATGGGATGGAGAATATTCCATTATTTAAATATTCAAAATATTTAAACTTTGGAATAAAATGATAATTAAATATAAATAAATTATACAAATTTATTTAATTTAATTAAGCGGAGGGTAGAAATGTTAGTAATTAAATAAAATTATTTATTTAATTTAAGGTAGAAGAATTTGAAGATGAACGATATAAATAAATAATTAAATTTATTTATATGTAGATGACATTAGAGGAATTAATTAAATAAATCATATTTAATTAATTAACAAGCTTAATCATGACCATTTTTAGACATATACATTTTGCCCCTCTTTGAAGTGATGTGTAAAACACATTGCTTCAAAGAAAATAAGATTTTGCCCCTGATATGCTTTCGATGTTGCTGCTGATGATGCCCCCTCGGGAGGTAAATCACGGATGATATGAAATCTGAAAATGTGATAAAGAAGATTGGATAATGATATTCTGCCGAAGAGACAGTGATTTAGCTCCCGATAAATGATGAAAAAGATGCCCCTGTTGATATGATGCCCCTTTTGATGGAAATGGTAAAATGATGATGATGAACTGATAACTTTGCTTCCCGAAAAGAGAAAAACAAAGAGTAAATGACTGATAAAGTGTTTGATAGATTTGCTTTCTGCGATAGAAAACAAATAGTAGATGAATGATTTCCTTTTTGATAAATTTTCTTTCTGCGATAGAAAACAAATAGTGATTGATGGTAGATCAGATTGATATGGTATCGAGCTAGATAAATTTGTGTATTGGTTTGCCTGATAGGATTGATTGGGTGATATGGGTCTGTGATATGATGCACTGGTATGAGTCACTGATATCGGTCACTGATATAGTTCACTTGATATGGGTTACTGATATGGGCCATTGATATGGGTCACTTGAGATGAGTCACTGATATTGGTCACTTTGATATGGGTTGCGATTGCATGCTGTGAGGCATTGATAGATAGAGAGATTTTGATTGAGTTTTTCAAAATCGAGGTGTGTTGGGACCACACAGAGATCTTGGGGCAGGAGATAAGACTTCCATCACAGAGGCCAACCCTATCAGGGGGCTCTGATATTTTTGATGTATCATTATTGATTCATTCACACATCTCGATGTCTATTATGTTTGGAGCATGTACGTTATTTTGGTCATATTTCATGTATCTCTTTGGAATTTTTAGCTTCATTGGACATTGGACATTTGTATTATTTTTGATGAGTAATGATATGCAGCGGCGATGATTTGTGATGATGTGATGTGCATTTATGATGTGATATGCATTTTTTTTTCTGTGTTATGGATTTTGATATGAATTTTAATGATTTGATGACTACCATGATTTGCAGGATGATTCGATATGATGTTTTTATGATGATGATGATGACTGATGATGTAGACTAATGATGTCATGCAGGTGGATGACTTATGAAAATGATATGAAAATGTATATATGGAGTATTTGTTTTTTGAATGTTCAAATGTAAGATGATAAAGGATGACAAATGAATTTGCAAAATGAAAAGATATGGAAAATGATAGGATGATTAACGATACGATATGCATGTAAATGTTCTATAATGATGATTAAGTGAAATGATAAAATGAAATGAAATGATAATGATAAGTGATATGAAATGAACTGCATGGTAAGATATGATAATGAAAATGATAATGAATGAAATAATAGTGAATGTATAAAAGGAACATGAAATGAATATGAAAATGATAAAGTGTTAATGAGATGAAGATGATAGAGAAACTAAATGATATGCAAATGAATGATAAATGATAAATGATAATGCAGGTGAAAGGTGATGATGAAACAAATGTTCAAATGTCCTCCACAAGCAGTCCAAAGAGACATGACATCCATTGATGTGATTATTATCCTTTCAAAACTCGGGTGCAAATCCACTATGCAGGTATGTATAAATGATCTAAAATGAAATGCAACTAAATGAAACCGACCATTTTGTTGAGCTTGTTGGTATATTTTCTGGAATCATCATAGAGCGCTTTTAAAATGTTGGAAGTATGTACAAGCATCAGAGGGGAAATTAGCACCAATGATGACCTGAGTACAACTTTCATGATTTTTGATATAGCAAGTGAACACAAGCATCTAGGTATAATTGAACCGAGATGACCTGAGCATTTCTTGCGTAAACAGACAAAGACTAACCACTATCTGATGCAAATTTGGAACTGTCATCAATGATAAATCATCACATCTCACGACATATTTGCAACCAATAAATGATTAACCTCTAGACAACAGAGAAAGAAAAATCATCCTCTTTCCTTGCCACTCTAGTGCAGTACATCATCGAGTGTGCTCTAGAGAAATGATATCAAAAATTAAACAACCATTATTCAAAAATGGACTACTGTGATTCCAAACATTAATTCAGATTCAGAGATCATCTAGATATGAGTCATGATAAGGTACGCAAGTGAAAGCTACTGTGATATGGATCAATGGTTGGTTGTTTTGGTTTGAGTTGGTTGTTTTGTTTTGCGTGATTGGCTTCGATGTCATTGTCTTACCGTTTGAAAGTTGATTGCCCCCAATATGCCCCATGTTTGCCCTAGGTATCGACACAACTTGTTGAAGTGAATAATAATCAAGCCATGATAAGACATTATCGCTCAAGGCAAATGATGATAGCATGGTGCTGGTGTGACCCTAAGATGATGGAAAAGATGCATGAAAAAGAATGATGAAAATTTAAATGCAGAACAATGAACTAATAGATGGAGAGCTTCCAAATAGCGTCTGTTTGCCAGATTTTCACTATTTGTTTTTATTGCATTTTTCTTGTCAATAGACTGCCTGTTTGCCAGGTTTTCACCCTATGACATTTTCTGATTTTTTTGAACTTTTTTGATTTTTTATTTTTTTGAAATTTTGTTTTTTTTTTTAGGGACTTTTGATTTTTGATTTTGATATTTCTTCAGGACTTTTTCTAATTTTTTTGGATTTTGAGGACTTTTTCTTATTTTTTGATATTTTTGGATATTTTATGATTTTTGGATTTTTAGGATATTTTATGATTTTTTTGGATTTTTTTCAAGACATTTTACAATTTTTTTGGGATTTTTTTTTTTTGAAGTTTTAAAGATGGAGTGAGATGAAATGTGATATGACTGATTGAAGAAACTAGATGCCCCACACTAGAGGTATTGCAACCATGGATAAATAATAGATCAAAATTAAAGATTCACTGCAAAACATGTCACACAAGCAACATATCCTTTGTCAAAAGATGATAATGGTTTGTTGATTGGATGCCAGGAATGATCGATTCCATAAGGCATGATGATGATAAGTACTTAGGATCACTGGTTCCTCTAAGTATAATAAGATTGATGATTGTTTATGATTGATTGACAAAAAATATGAGGATTGGATAATGTTTTACAACTAGGCTTAAATATGATTCACATGATAAGATTCAAGATTGCAAAGGGACATGATGTCCAACGTTGGAGGTAATTTAATCATGGATAAATGATAAGGATGCGAACTAAGATGGAATGGCAACACATAAGGATATGAAAGGGAATCCAAAGCATGCATTTATAATTTTTCCCCTAATCTCATCAAGAACAAAGGAAGGAAATGAGACATGGATTTTGATAAGCTAGGAGATATGGAATGGAAGAATGCAAAGATAAGGATAATGAATACGACGATCAAGATCGATAAGATATGGACACAATGCCCAAGTATTTTTCCCCTATTCCTCATCAAGACCAAGGAAGGGAAGAAAGGATGCATTTAGATAGAATGGTGGAATATGGATAAAGTGTATAGGATAAGATGTATGACGTTTAAGAGGATCCTTAACCTTGTCAAGATCAAAGGTGGAAATTTAAAGGATGAACATAAAGAGGATCATGAATATGCATGATAAGAGGGGTTAAACTTGCCCCCAAGTGTAAAGTGCAAGAGGAATATGGAAGACAAGATATGGATAGGGATAAATGAAAATGGAAGGTAATATATGCATGATAGGAAGATGGAGGGAGGAATCAAGCATCAAGTTTCATAGCTAATATCCCTCGAATATGTGCTCTAATAAACCATGGCAATGGGGATTAGACTCATAAACATAGGTATTTTAATGGTATGATGGGAGAAGCTAAGGACTCATGCAAAGGTTTGGACTAAAGGAGAGTAATGGGGGGTGAATGTTGGATAATGGATAGGAGGTTGGAATGCTTGTTGATGGTAATACGAAAAGGATGGAAAGATCAACATTGGCACACACCTTGAAGGGTGGTGGAGTGATGGAGGAAAAATGGAGTTTGACGGTGATAGGTTTTTAGAGGGACGATAGGAGGAAGCTTTTGGATTAGCAAATTTGGATGCCAATTTAGATTTTATTGCTTCTACAAAACTTTTAGGAATCCACATAGCTTTTGACTTTGATTTTTGATTCATGGGCCTTTGTGGCCTTTGAGATTCTTCTTTTTGCTTTATGGGCCTTTGTGGCTTTTGAATTTTTTCTTCTTGATTTATGGGCCTTTGTGGCCTTTGAATTTTTTGTTTTTGACTTGATGGGCCTTTGTGGCCTTTTGGATTTTTATTTTGACTTGGGATCAAATTTTCTTTTATTTTTGCATGGCTCTTCAAGGAGACATGTTGATCCTTTGATAAAAGTGGATTTTGATATGGAAGCTTTTGACATTTGGCACCCAACTTGCTTCCAAGAGCAATGGGATGGGTGGATGGAGATGAATGATATGGAGGTATTATGGATGGGTTAATGTAGGTATAATTTTGAGAGGGCATCAAGGATGTGTGCCTTTTTTTTTCTTGATGAATAGGAGATGGAGGGATGTAGGGCCCCAATATGGATGGAAGGGTTGATGAACTAGGGTTTGGATGATAAGGACCAAGGATAGATGGAAGGTTTGATGGACTAAGATAAGGACCTAGGATAGATGGAAGGTTTGATGAACTAGGATAAGGACCTAGGATAGATGGAAGGTTTGATGGACTAGGATACTTAGGTTTATTTTGGTGGATTGTGGACTTACGATGGGTATCAATGTCTTGAGCGCGAGCTGTATAACCAAGGCCATGATAATATGGATTTTCTTGGATATAAAGGGGTTCTAGGATACCTTTTTCATGAAGGCCTAATCCTTTTCCTTTGTAGTTCATACTTTGACACATTCGTTTTCCAATAGGATATGTATTGTTTATGAAACAAGATGCAAGTCCATCATGAGGTGGATTTGATATGGAAGGAATAACAAGATCTTCAAGTAAACCACCTTGGATAAAAGTGAGGGAACCCATTTGATAGGTAAGGGGCTTATGGGTAGCTTGAATAGGGGTGATAGACTCTTGTAGAGGATTGTAATCATTAGGGGAATGAGGATGGGTGATAGGATCTTGACATGGGGATGATGGGGTACTTTGATCTTGACTTGGAAAAGGATCATGAGGTGTAGGAGATGGATCAGCTTGTTCTTTATTAGATATGTAGTCATCATGAAGTGGTATGAAAGGAATGTCTTTCTCACGAGAAGGATGAACATCATCATGGAATGAAAGGGTATCCTTGAATGGAGGTTTATCTTGATCTTGATGAGGAAGGGAATCTTGATATTTGGTGGAAAGCATATCTTGATCATTGGATATGATGGAATCATGAGATGGTATGGATTCATTAGATGAGGTGGAAGGAGGACTTGGAAGGATAATTTTCTCTTGAGATGGAAGGGAATCATCTTGAATGAAACAAAAAGAGATAAGGGGATCATCATGAGGTTCTTGAGAGATGGGATCTTGGTCAAAGATTGGAAGGGGTTGCAGAATTTTTGGTATCATTGGATGGAGTGGAAAGAATGCTTTGATCTTGATGTGTAGGGGAGTCTATGCTAGCATGCTTTGGACTAATAGATTGACATGACTCATTGGATGGAGATGGTATGATGAGAGAGGATGGTTGGATGAAATCGTTAACTTGGGTGGAAGACTCATGAGGTTTATTTTGAATTATGGGAGATGAAGATAGATGCATGACATGGTAGGATTGCTCAAGATTATTTGTGTTTGAGGACATTAGATTTAGGTTTCTCATTTAGCCTTTGCAGAAAATCATGGATATTGAACTTGGATGATGTAGTTTTGGGTAAGGATAAAGGCTTATGAGATGATTGCATCACTTCATTCAAATGTTGGGATTCAAGTTGTTTTTCAAGCTCTTTCAAACGATGGTCAAGATATTCAATCCTTTGGTTTCGTTCATAGGTCAAGGGTGAATATGGAGGATAGCAGTTAGACATGTTTGGTTGATGGTTTTGGAAATGTTTTTGAAGCAATGATATGAAAAAACTCTTAAGTGGCTTTCAGTTGTTGTTCTTCATGTTTCTTTTGGATGATCTCTTTATCTGAATTAATGTAATGGAAGACACAACAAACATTTTTGAAAACAGTTGTTCTTAAAGCCCTATACTAACATGAAGTGTTTGATCAAGAAATGTTTTTCATCAAATGTTTTCACAGGTTTTTGCACATGAAAGATAGTTCAGACAGACTCACTCTTAAGTGCTCAAGTAGGTCATTCTAGTAATCAACAAAGACATCCCTCAATTATGAGAGAAAATTGATCAAATCTAATTAAAATCAACACATGTTAATAAAACATTAAATCGAAAAGCTGAAAGAAAGAAAACAAAATGTGCAAAACCGTAACAACATCCTTTCGAAATCATTTTATCCTCCTCTATCTTCACCGTTTTGTTGCTTTGAAATGGCTCTCAGATCAGCAGATAGAGCTCAACAAAATGACAGCATGAAGAACGAGATTTAGAATGCATAATATGCAAAATCTATGCTAACATGAAAATGGGAATGTGATGCTGAAAATGATATGAGTGCATAAAGCTGATTGCATGAATGTGAGTATGCATATGTAAGTGCAGGCGTATGAACGTGGGTGATTATGCAGAATATAGGTGGATGATTAACCAAGGCTTGGATTTGCACGTGCTTTTATAGAGTTTTCGAACGAGTTTGATTGGCTGAATCGATCGACGGTCCGGATTAAGCTTGTTTCGAATGGACGGCGAGAGATTTTCGAAAGTGGACAGAAGAATGGAAGGTTTCCTTTCTCTTTATTGAGTTCGAAGGGAAAATTCCATTTTGAAGGATAAGATACGAATTTAGAAGGGCGAGTTAGCATGAGTTAGAATTTTGGGAAGGTGAGTTAATAATGAATTAGGATTAAATAAATTAAATTTATTTAATTAGGAGTGAAGATGGAAATGGAAACCCACATAATTAAATAATTCATATTTAATTATGTTTAAAAATGAAATTAGAGTGAGATGGAAAATATTAAATAACATATTTAATATTTTAAAATTCGAAAATGGGATGGAGAATATTCCATTATTTAAATATTCAAAATATTTAAACTTTGGAATAAAATGATAATTAAATATAAATAAATTATACAAATTTATTTAATTTAATTAAGCGGAGGGTAGAAATGTTAGTAATTAAATAAAATTATTTATTTAATTTAAGGTAGAAGAATTTAGAAAGATGAACGATATAAATAAATAATTAAATTTATTTATATGTAGATGACATTAGAGGAATTAATTAAATAAATCATATTTAATTAATTAACAAGCTTAATCATGACCATTTTAGACATATACATTTTTATCTTTAATAAATTAAAAGTATTGTAAAAAAATATTAATGTATTTATTTTGAATTTAAATATATATGCAATCTTTCTTAAATCATTTATTTATTTATTTATTTTCATTTGTTTGATGTTTTTATAGTACATTTCAAGTGAGACTCTAAGGCAACAATTGAGCAACATCAATGATTTGACAGAAGACAAAATAGATGCATTCCTCCGATGTTTTTTGAAGGATTTTCAACAAGGATTGTTGAAAACCAATGGGTGGCCTGTTATGTTATCAGCCTACTCTATTTCTAAGGTTGCTATAAATGCTTATACTCGTGTGCTAGCACTCCAACATCCTGATTTGTATGTGAATTGTGTTCATCCGGGAGCTGTAAAGACTGATATAAACTTTAATGCGGGAGGATCATCAATTGATGAAGGAGCAAAAGGTCCTGTCATGGTAGCCCTTCTTCCTCCAGGCTCACCTTCGGGTCAATATTATCATGAAACAGAAATAGCTAGCTTTGATGCCATATATAAGATAGAGAGATTGTAGTCTAGAAATAATTAACACCTTTATGTTTTGTTTAATATATTACTACTTCCGCCAATATTGGCATGGTGTGATGGTTTATAGGTGGCATTGTTGTTCTTGCCACCAAGGTTCAAACCCCGTTGGGGTGGTATTGTTGAATGGTTGTATCCGGTTCATAGCTCCGGTCAAAAGCATTTACCCCTTGAATAAAAAATATATTACTACTTCCTACAACTCTAAATTTACGAAGTATCTTTTTTGAAAAATTACATCTTTTTCAATCTTTATTTTTGAAGTTTTTATTTAATATTTTTATATAATAATTTATGGTTATAAGGTTCTTTACTTAGAATAGTAGAAGTTACTAAAAATTTTACATCTATAAATAAGATAATTATTTTTAAAACTTGCACAATAATAATAACTATGTTAAAGTGTTGATTAAATAACTTAGTCTATAACTATCAATTTGAAAGGAAATACCATATAATCTATCAAATAAATATTAGATATATATTTTGAGATGACAAAAAAAAAGATTAAAGTTTTACCTTTAAATGTAAACATGAAGAATTATTGAAGATTGTATTTTGATGGTCCAAATCATTTATTTTTATATTCAAACCTAAGATTATTGTGTTCCAATAAATTGAAGAATTATTCATTCTTTACTTTGGGTCAAATATACGTTGTGTAAT
This sequence comes from Sequoia sempervirens, assembly GCA_007258455.2. Lineage (NCBI taxonomy): Eukaryota > Viridiplantae > Streptophyta > Pinopsida > Cupressales > Cupressaceae > Sequoia > Sequoia sempervirens. The sequence goes on from VDFB02127702.1 coordinate 45,752, forward strand.
GATCTCTATGCTTGTAGAAATGAACTTAACCCCATAGATTCATTGTGTGCTTGTAAAAATGATCTATGTTCCTTTTGATGTGTGAAATATGCCCATCTTGATGTTTGGACCTATCAAATATTAATATTTATAATGAAATTTATCCTCTCATTCTTCTTAAATCTTTTTAGAGGTTTATAAGTATGTATTTAAAATTAATGTACAAATAAAATTGTTAAATTTAGTCAACCAGCATTTTTGAATTAGAATACATAGTTTATATATTCTTGAGCTATTATATTTTGATTATAAAACAAAATTACACACACATTTTTCATTAATTAATAATATTTCTTATGATCTAAAAGCTAGAATGAAAGTCTTATGAAGTTTGACCACTTTTTATCAATAATATTGCTACAATTTATAACAAAATATATTTTAATAATTAGTAAATTATAAATTAGGGAAGTATGAATTGTAGGTTAGTAAATTTTTATAGTCAGTAAATTGTAAATTAGGGAATTATGAACTGCAGGTCAATAATTAGTGAATCAAAGACCCACATTTTAGTTTAGTAAATTAGTGAATTTATGAATTTTAGTATTTTATTTATTTATTTTTTACCAATAAAAGTGGATGTGAAGGGCCACACTCTTTTCATTGATCCAGATATATAATTTTTATCCTGACCAATACTAGGTGAGGTCACAATGGGGGAACCTCATCCGCATGACTAAAGTCCCTCAAGTCCAATACATTAAATCCTATGAACAGGATACAAGTGGAAAGCATGGTGAAACATTAAGACACCACAACAATTGCAATTTTCCAATTTTACTCCACATTTGGTGTGAGAAAGGATATGCATGTTGAACCTTACCTCATTTTTCTTCCTTTTCCTTTGTACCACTATCCATTTTTCCTTTGGAGCCCCAACACTCTCAACCTCATTTGATTTCTCTGGAGATTTTTTCCCTCCCTTAGGAGGTCCATAATTTTTGAGCTCTTTGTCTAATTTGTCAACTCCTCATTTGACTTTGAATCCTTTGCGGCCTTAACACTAAATCTTCCCATAGGAGAAGATCTATCCTTGGCCCTTGATGTGGCTTATAATATTCTTGGTGAAACATTATGATTTTCATCCCTGATAGATTTCTTTGGGGAAACAATGAGGGTATTTCCTTCTTAATTAAAAAAAAAATTCTACCAAATAATGATGAGGGGAGACACATTGATGAAGGAGCATTCAAGGGTACTAGCAATTTTGCATCACCAAAGATATTGTTTCTTATTTTTTTATTTTCAATAAGGGCTAATGTGTGGGAAAACAAGTATTTTTAATTTCCAAAATATGGAATTTTTCTCTATGTGGATTTGTAATTATAATTTTGGAGGAAATTCACTTCGATAAATGTTTCAAAGGCATCCCAAGAGGAATATTATACCTTAGGCATCCATTTCAAGGTGGGGACCACTCATAAATTGTGCACGTCCTTGTATGTTTATTTGCATGATTCAAGCATGCTCTTGCATGTTGTGGCACCTAAGTTTGCATGTTGATGCATGGTCTTTCATGGATTCATCGAAGCCGTTGGAGCATAATAAAGCACATTGGATTGATCAAATTTGATTGGCCATGGTGTAGATACCCATGTGAAAGCCATGTGAGCATTTGATAATTTTTAATATTTTATGAATTATCCTCAAAAGGGGCATGGGTTTTCCAAGGGGATATTTGGCATGTTGTTTTTGTTAGACGCACATGACAAATGAGAGGGGGGTGAATTAGTTGTATACTTTTAAAAAATAATAAAACTTCATTCATTTTTAGATTTGCATTAGTTCTTAAACCCTTATCCACCATTAAACCCTTAACATGCATTAACAAAATGTAAACATGTAAAGTAGTAATGCAAACACATCAAACACATAAAAACACCAAATTTACATGGAAAACCAAAGGGAAAAACCACGGTGAGGATTAGCTCACTAATATATGAATTGCAAAACTAAATACAATAAGGCTCACTGCGAAGGGCTCACTACCCAAAAAGATAAAGAAAGGCTCACTGCCAAAGGACTCATTGTTCAGAAGAAAGAAAGAAGGGGTGGATCATTTCCAATTTGAACTACTAGAAATGAATCTTTCATATGATGAATGTATAGTTCCATTGAAGCACAAATAACTCATCAAAAAGACTGAAATGTAGACACCTTTTGCTCACTGCAAATTAGGAAGTCATAGGCATTAAGGCTCGCACTTAGATCATCACACCTGATCATATTCACATATTTCACATCACATGCTCTCTAATATTAATTCACACAACAATTATTCTTGCATATATACTCTCTACAACCTAAAACAATCTCAATTAGGTTGGCCTTCATGAAATGTATACACCTCAACAGTGCAACATCAAATAGGTCAAAACCAAACACTTCCACAGTATAAATAAATGAAGTCAAACTATGATATTACTTAATTGGGACCCAAATCTACACAAACATGTTTCTCAACACTTCCTCAAACAACAATTATCCTCTTCAATTAGTGCTAGCACACCAAGCTGACCAAACCTGCACTAACACTAACAAGTAGCTTCAAACATGCCTCTCAAGGTCTAGAAACATCTTGTGTACCACATAAAAAATTCCATAGTATTCATACAACATCTCAAAATATTCCAAAATCATCAAAATATTGTGCACAACTATTGGGTCTATGCAAGATCATGGGGGTCCAAAAAGTGACGATGTGAAAAAGGCATTTTTTAACATGCCCAAAAACATGAAATTTTTGCTTTGACTTTTTGCAGACTTGGGTACAATATTTGTTTTGGTTTGGTAATACCAATTGAAATGGATAGGGGAAACATTAAGAAACACCCCCCTCCCCCCCCCGGGCAAAGGTGTAAAATCTTGGTGAATCTTGTATACTTCCCGATAAAAATATTAATTTTAGTGGTGAATTTTTTCATTTTTTGGGAAAAAAAAAATCTCAATTGGCAAATCTTTTCTAATCAGTAGAAGTCTGTGGGAAATCCTAGGGAATTGCAATTTTTTTAAACTAATAAAATATTTTCATTGGCAATTAAAATATATATTCAAACCTATAAAAAAAATTCATTGGCAAATTAAACCTATTTTCGAAATAGAAAAAAAAATTGTTGACGATTAAAACTTTTTTTCAAACCAAAAAAATATATCCATTGGTGAATTAAACCTATGTTCAAATGCATAAGAAAAAAAATTGGCAAATCAATATAACCATGACCGTTCGAAGAATTTTTGATGGATGGTTGTAGTTGCATTCTGGAAGTAAATCTCTAAAGTACTAGATTTTTGAATTGAAACCTTCAGAATAACACTAGAACCATTAGATTTTCACAAATCAATGGTTGAGATTTTATTAATTATTTAGGTTTTTCAGCCATTGTGCTCTTGTTTACCATTTAATATTACCTAAGTCAGACAAAAATATTTTATGACAAAGTCTTCAATCTTAAGTCTTTAATCCTGAGGGTAGAGTCTCATCAACCTAGCGATGTCCCCATTTTAAATCATGTACGTGCATAAAGTTTGTTTTAAAAGAAGGACCATTTGATTAATTTTTGATGGACGACTATAGTTTTATTTTGGAATTAAATCCTTGAAGTACTAGACTTGTGAATTGAAACCTCCTAAATAACACTAGAACCATTAGATTTTTAGAAATCAATGGTTGAGATTTTATTAATTATTTAGGTCTATCGGTCATCGTGCTCTTGTTTATCATTTAATATTGCCTAAGTCAAACCAAAATATTTTATGACAAAGCCTTAAATATTAAGTCTTTAATCCTGAGGGTCGAGTCTCATCAATCTAGCAATGTCCCCATTTAAAATTATGCAAGTGCATAAAGTTTGTTTTAAAAGAGGGACCATTCGATGAATTTTCGATGGACAGCTATAGTTGCATTCTGGAAGTAAATCCTTGAAGCACTAGACTTGCAAATTGAAACCTTCAGAATAACAATAGAACCGTTAGATTTTTAGAAATCAACGGTTGAGATTTTATTAATTGTTTAGGTCTATCAGTCATCGTGCTCTTGTTTACCATTTAATATTGCCTAATTCAAACCAAAATATTTTATGACAAATCCTTAAATCTTAACTCTTTAATCCTTCAAGGGTCGAGTCTTATCAACCTAGTGATGTCCCCATTTTAAAAATAATTTTATTTGCATGTGCACTATGCAGCCATCTTGTCATCTGTCGTGGGCATACCTTTTAAGCACTTGTTTTTAAGGATTCAAGTGTTGAAATAAATGTTAATTGTCACATCAATGATAAGTGTGATGTCATACTCATTGTGTTCATGCTAACTTCTATGTATGCTTCACCAACTTGATGTTCTTCATATAATTTATGATATATTTGGCTTTGATTTTTTCTTCTCTATTCTCAATTTAACTGAGATATTATGGAGTCTTCATGGCATGTCATGCTACCCAAATGTTTTTGGGAGAAAAGAAGGGACGATGCATACGACAGATGAAAGTTGGGTATAGTTTTTACAATTCCTTGTATGCAGGTTGAGGATGCTATAAGAATAATTGTGGGTAGGGAATGGCTTCAGAACAACCCTCATGCTTTATATTCTAAGGTAGCTTCGGCTTTCTTGTCCAATTACATGGACATTTTGCTTGATAAAGATTTGGTGAAGATGGTAATTTATGTTATTTGTAGCCTTTCATTTACTCTATTTCTTCGTTGGAGTTGGTGTTGGAGCATTACAATTTTGAAAGTGGGTTAACGCCTATTGGTGGAATCTTTAGGAAATCAGAATTGCATGCTTCTACAGTGCAAACTCTTTCCTTGGTTAATATTAGATGGGGTGTACTATGTGATACAAAAACTGAATCATTAAAGAGTCTAGAGTTTTGGAGGAAGGTTTTGGGTGATTCGCTTTTCTTCTCTACTGTTAATTTGTTAAATTTAATTTAGGATCTACTCAAACAACCAGTTGATGGCCTCAGCTAATGTTACAAAAAAAATTATTAATGAATTGTGTGACGTGTCACGTGTCTATATTTTATTGTATAGCATAACAGTTCTAGTAATATGTACTTTGTGACTATTTTTTTGTCATGATTAGTGGCTTTTTGGCCATGCTAGTTATGTACTATGTACTTCAATCTTTAGCAATAGCTACTTAAATTAAAATTCTTTTCGTGGCTCCATTCTTGTAAATCCCTTTTGCTTTGATCAATATAAAAATGTTAAATGTAGCTTTTAAAACTAATAGTAATTATCAACATATAGTTCTGATCATAAGTAAGTGAAATTTATTGTGAATTATTAGTGGACATTGATAATGATTAAGGTAAAATGATACATTTAATTCTCTCTTTTCAATGTGTCAAAGTACTCTACCTTTCATTTATTCTATTGAAATGCTCAATTTGGTTGCGATATTGTGGGCGACAGCGCAGATTAATGCCATATGAATAGCCAGAGTGATTGATTGGATAGCTTTATATTAAAAATTACACAATGTATTATAGAATCATAGATGATGATGTCAATAATCCAGTGATTTAGTGAAACAAGATTTGTAATGATTTCATACCGTTTGTGTGGCACTGGCGATTTTGACAATTGAAAACTTGTCAGCTTGAGGTATAGTTTGCATGTAGCCCGGTTGTCAAAGTCCAGACGTTAATCAAATTAAACATTTAAATTGTAAATGTTAGGCTTAAGTTACACGAACTGATTAAGTTAGATTTTTGTTTTGTGCAAATTGCAATTATGAGTAGTCACTATACCCAACCTCACACATGACACGTGTGAGGTGTTCAAGGGACCAGGCTGGTAGTACTAGTGGCACTATTGGCAACACTTTTGGTGGAAATTTTGGCCCATAAATAAGGATAGTGAGCACAATTGAAATCATGTTCATTGAATTGTCATAAGGGTTTTCATTTTGTAGGGTTAATAACTTAATAAGGATTCAGGAAGAAGATGATGTGGTATTATTGGGGATACTCTAAATTCTAATGCCTCCAGTTATGTAGTTACAAAGTAAAAGTCCAATTTCCTTCAAGTTTAGAATGGGTGGAATTTGAAAGAAGTTGATTTTGTTCACCTGACTTCTCAGACAAGTTTTGAACCAAGATGAGGAGCTCTGATGGAGATAAGTGTTATCCTAGTGCATGGAAGCTATAAGTAGAAGATGGGAGCAATTTTACTACCCCTCATTGTCTGCATGGTTGGCAAGGAGAGCCTCTTGCATTTATTTTCAGACACTATGGCCTACCAGGCAAGCCCCATGCATTTATTTCCAGTGCTCATCTTCTGCATGGGAGCAATTTTACAACCCCTCATCTTCTGCATGAGTTTGGTTCTGAAAGGGGCTAAGTACATTTTGTATCTTTGTAGCTCTCATTTCCCTAGTTGGCTTGGTACCCTTTGAGACCCGTGCATTTATTTTCAAATCCCATGGCTAACCCGACAAGTCCCATGTGTTTATTTTCAAAGCTCATGGTTGACCTGTCATGTAGTGCCTCTCGTGTTACTGTACTTCAATGATATTTTTTGTATGTGATTGATGTCGTTCAGATACAACTTATATTTGATGCATATTCGAGACTAAATTGGTGACTATTTCATCATGTTGTTTGGTTGGTTGACAATTCTGCTTACTAGACTTGGTTGTTTTGACACTATTATTTTGATATTAGGACATATGTGTTGCTTATGTAGTTGTTTAGAATATGGTTATTGTTTGAGGTTCGGGTGAGAGGGACAGTGTTGCATCGCTCATCCATGAGCACCCTGCCACACTACAATTCTCTCTCACAATGTGTATGGCATTGGATATATATGTCATTTCGACACTTGTTTTATACAGGATTGTAGGTACCCAAGCCTTGATTCCACCTGCACTATCAGGACAAGGTAAGCCTCATAAATCCCAATGGGAATGAAGTTGAAAAAATGGATTTGACAAGAAATCGTCCCTGTCCATGTCCGTTATCCCGTAACTGTTTAACAATGTCATCCGTCAATATCCCGTTTTGTTATGGTATTGTTTTGTTTTATGTCATTCGTTTTAAGTCATAAATTTTAATGTGTTTATTGTTTTATTTAGTTGTGTATCGTTATTGCTAATTGGTTAATTTAATTTAAAAATGGTTAGTATTACGGTTGAAATTAAACATTAAATTTAATCATTAATGTGAGTTGTGGGAAAAAAAAGTCAAGATTTAATTAAATATTAAATTAGTTGCAAATTTTAATGTTTATATAAATAAATAAATAAATATTTTGTTATTTGTTATAATTAAATAGGTGTAAATTTTAAAATATATGTATTTTATTCCACCTGATAAATTGTTAAAATGGTGGAAGGTTTATGTTTAATTTAATTAATTTAATTTAATTTAATAATGTGATAAATTGATCTTCGGGTAAAATATTAAAACGAAGGTGAAAATCATTACCGAATTTAAAAAGGGGTAAATTTTAAATATATATATATATATAAGAATTCAATGGTTGATTCAATTTAATAAAGTGGCATTGAGTACCTGATTAAATTATTAAACCAAGGGTGAAATTAATTACGGCATTGAAAATTATTAAATTTGGAAACTTAGTGGAGGTAGGTTTATGTTTGTTTTTCGAAATGTAAAAAAAATATTTCAATAGGTGGTTAGTCAGGGATAAAGAAATTGTCGGGTGTGAAATTAGATTTTGTGAAATTGCCACCCTCCCCCTTAACTTGAAAGTATTCTTTAATTTATTTTGGGGTGAATGAGGTAAAAGAAGGATGGAGAATTTTTGCAAGTATTTCATTTCAAAAGTATAGCCACTTAATACGACCCGACCCCACCCCCCTTAAAAAATGGAAGGAAAGAAAAACAAATAGGTGAAACTATCTTTCACGTAATTACCCTTATTTAGCTCCCCAAAAGTCAATAGAAAAAAATAAGTAAATAAATAGTCACATAAAGCAAAAGTTTAAATGGAAGTAATGGAATATTTATAAGTGCCTTAATTAGAAGCCATATGTCTTGAATAGGAACAATTACTAGAATGACATGTGTTATGTCTCTTTTTTTTCTTTATTTTGAAATTCATAATATAAACCTTATATATTAGTTTTATAAATACTTACTTTATACCTTGAATAAAAGTAATTATTTATGCTTCTTATAATTTAAATATTATTTTAAGAGTTAAATTAATTATATATATGATTTTATATAATTTAAATCTTATTTTAAGACTAATTTAATTAAATATATAATTTTCTCATAAAAATTAATTATTAAAGATAATTTAAATTATAATTTAAAGATTAATTTTCATTATATATAATTTTCTTATGAGAATTATTTATATTCTATTAAATATAAAATATCTCTCTAGTGAATAAAAAAGTTGAGCATTGATAATCATACTAGTTTGGTCCTTGAAGCTTACAATGTTAGAAGGTGTTTCAAGGTGCTTCATTAATTCAAAGATTTGAGCGCTTCCTTGCAAAATCTGTAGAGGTGTATAAATTTAAATAATCTTCCTGATTCCATCGACAACCTATCACTGTTGTAGAGTTTAGACCTTGGAGGGCGTATAAATTTTTAAATAATGTTCTTGGTACCATTTGCATCCTGTCACAGTTGCAACACTTGAACATAGAAGACTATAGAGGTGTAAATAGCCTTCCTGATTCCATTGGCAACCTGACACATCTGCAGTACTTGAAAATAGGATGTTGTAGTAGTTTAAATAATCTCTTTGATTCCTTTGTCAACTTGTCTCAGCTGCAGCTCTTGAACATAATAGGAAGTTTAAAAGTTTAAATAACCTGCTTGATTCTTCTGGTAGTTTATCGCAGTTGTTGCACTTGAAAATAAAACATTAATGAGATTTTGATTCTTTGCTTTAAGTGTATGTCTACTACGGTATAGGTACAGCCACCCCATTAAACTATATTTTATAGATATATATAGTTATAGTGATATGCTTTTCTCTATTTGACAATATGCAATCACTTAGGTGAGAGGGTAAGATGTTAAGAATTTCCAATTTGCTATCATCTATATTTATAAAATCATATGTATTCATACATAAACATACAAACAAAAGGAAACTTATATCAAATAGACAGTATGTAAAATAGTAACATGCTCAACTTATACATGCCCATATATTGGCATACATATAGATATAAGTAACTAAGCTTACAGCCATTTATGAGGATAACAGATAAGTAACTGATGGTGTTAATTAATAATTATACAGTTCTAATAGTATTAATATTATTGTGGATAGTTTAAACATGAAGTTAATGGAGTTATGTAGGTAAATGTGTTCTTTTATCTGTAATGTGTTTTAATTTAATCTCGATATCGCTTTTAACTTCATTCATTCATTGATATTATTGTATTTGATTAGTTTATAAAATGTTGCAATGATGGATACTACTAATAATAATGTTTTTATGGGCTATTAAATGACTAATAGATATTGGTAATTATATTTTATCAATTAAGAATGGTAATCTTTATTTTATTTTATTTTTATTAAAATTAAAGAAGGAAAAATCTAGATGTAGTCAAACTGTGTAAAACCCTGCCCCACAACCTAGAGGATGATGCAATACTACGAAGGCGCAACTAATTTTTTTTCCTTAAAAAGAGTAACAATGACAAGTGAAGTAAACTACTCTAACACATACATCCTCTAGGCCACGCAACGCGTCTACATGTGAATTTCAAAACATAAAAAATTATTCTAAAACATAGCATATGGAATTAACTCATAATAACAACATACAACAAAGCATTAACCCATTGCATAATAAATTAAACATGGAAATGTAATGAACATATTTCTACAGATACAACACCACTTAAAATGATATATACAATTTAATCCAACAATGAATAGATCATACATAATATTACAATTACAACTCAAGGAATCCTCCTTGATTACAAATAAGGAATACAAATATATAGTGTCCCACTATTACAATGAATATAAGAGAAGTACAAATCCATAGAAACACATGAGCTCCTTGAACTAGAAGATCTTGCCATCACGAATAGGAAGAGAAATCCCAACAGTGTAAGGTGCATGCCACACAGCCATGTGGTACCCGTAGGACCAACCCCTATGCTAGGAGATAGTAAAAGGTAACCAAGACAAACCTACTACCTCTAGACACAGGCAAAGTACAAAACCACACTATACTAATAAATACAAAGCATAGGGTTACATTGCTTCCAGAATCACTGAATCAAGAACAACCACTATACAATACAAACTGATTGTTGTCATAGGAGGAGTGTCATCACAACGTTTGGATTGGTTATCCTAAGGATATCTTCCTAGGTCTCGACCCCCATCTTGGGTTATCTTGGTAACCTCTTACAAACTCCGGCCCCACATCCACACCAATGCAGAATCGATTATCTTTCAAGAAAACAAGATAATGATCTTGCCAATCCACGCCTTCCTGACTCATCTCAAGTCTAACATAAGCCCTTGAGCCAATGAACGAGGCTAAATATCAAGTTAAATGTATTAACTACCCTTTCCCCTAATATAGGTTATTTAATTTGTACTGATTAAACTAACTTCCACATGAGTTATCCTGGGACCACTTTGTGTCCCGGCCCCCATTGAAAGCCACTCCCCTATCGAAAACATAATAACTCATTCTACAACCTAAGGGTAGACCAGGTGCACAAAATACGATAACAAATATCAACCATTCTGCAAAGAAAAACACATCCCATTCATAGTAACCGGGTACTCAAATTAAATCACACAACCCTTTCATAGTAATCGGGTGTTCAGACTAATTCACACATCCTTATGGATGTCAAATACTAAATCCCAAATACGTGCACTACCCAAGGAAATCTCAAAGGGTGAACAAAAGATACAACAACCCTTTCACAATTTAACAATCTCTGGAAGACTTACATTTTCTCAACAACAAATATCCCTAATTCCCAATACACAATTATAGAAGAATACACAATTACAATAAGCCACTCAAGAAATTAAGTAAACAATCATTAGGATTTTCCACATCCAATAAATCAATAACAAATTAAACCAATTGTTTAACTTTCAGTTTGACAATTACTCATAATATTCAACTCAATTTTTCCGCAAATGTGAATAGAAAAGAACACAACTTAAACAATTCATGCACTTAAATAATCTAATATTCAGATTTCCTAAATCCAAAGTGAATCAATATCTCATCCCATGTAATTATTCAAAGTAAATATAATTCCATTTGCAATAATAATGAAATAAAATAAAACTATTTAATTAACTCCAATTCCATAGTTTTGTATAATAATAATAAAATCAATTTCTCTATTACAATCATTGCATTATAAAATATTTTACTTGTACATTAACATTTTAATAACACAATAGCTATTTAAATATAAATCAACTTTCTCTCTTAAGTCATTTTATTTTAAGATATACTAGACCATGCATTTGCATGCTTATATTAAAATATATACTTCTATTTACAACCTATAAAGAAATTAAAACTAATTGTTAACTCAAATTTCACAAACACATATAAATAAAAATCTCAATCTTTCCAATAAAATCATTTTATTATAAAACATCTATTAGTGTTTTGCATGCACTAACTAACAATATAATATTCATTTTAAAATAACCACTATGCATTTTAAATTAACCATATATAAACATATTTAATATATATACATTATGTATATAATGTATATATATATACATATAATATATATATATATATATATATATATATATTAAATATATTATATAAAAAACAATGACATATATATATATACATATATATAGTATATAATACATATTATAAACATATTTCATATATATTATATATATACTATATATATATATATAAAAAAAGAATTAAAAGAACAGAATTGAAGGTGGACGAAAATAAATGTAGGCTGTGTGAATACAGCCACGGCCTGCTAAAGGCCCTCCCCATACAGTGAAGCCTGGGCGTTGTGGGTAGCGCCCGCTACTCACAGCGTCAGCTCTTCCCCAAAGGGGAGTCAGTGCTGGGGTAGCCAGCGCTTCCCCTTCCCATACACTTTCCTAACTTAAATAAAATTCCATGAATTTTTCCATACGGATTTTGATCCGGCTTAGGCTTAAAAGAAATGATTTTACAGTAATTTTCTCAATTTTGTGCAATACACAAATTCACAAGAATATATATATAAACAAAAATTAAAAGAAGATGGTTTCTAATCAATTTTAAAGCAGGTATTTTCTACAGAAGAACATATCCAATTTTTCACAGAAGAGGTTTTCTACAGAGGAATATTTCCAATTTTCACATAAAAGAGTTTCCTATAGTTTTGATTTAATTTCACAAAGGTTCTAAGATTTATCTATAATTTCCTTTTGTATAAATCTATTTCAAATAATCAATTTACATAGAGGATCTAAATTATTTTTCTACAGAGGCTATAACAATCACGACACTTTCTTTCAAAAACAAAAACTTTTAAAATGAAAGAGATCCTCTTCTAAAATTTTCCAATTTGCTATACAATAATAATTTAACCTTCTCTTTCAAATTAAAATTAACAAAGTAATAAAGAACTTTTTCAAGAAGATCGGACAATTTGGAGATTGATGTCGAGCTTCCCTTTAATCTTCAATTTTCCAAAGCTGCCAAAGCTTCCTCCAGAAGAATTGCCACTTCCCAAAGAACAGAAATAATCCACAACCAAGAATACAACAACTAGATTCCTAAAATTATCAGAGAGCTTCTAAGATTTACAATTTCTTCAAACCACAAAAAAAATCTCCCATTCCCAAAAACCTCTCTTTTTTCCCGTGAAAACAACTTCCTCTTTTCTCACAAATTTCAATCAATCTCTCCAAAAATCAATTTTAAGACAATTAGAAAAAAAAACCTTCTAACTTCCAGTTAACACAACAAATATCTTTTTCTTTAACAACCAAGATATTTCTAAGATCTTTTCCGAAAATATGCATTTAAAATTCAAAATAATTTATTTAATTCAAATCACATTTAAATAACTTATTAATTTTAATTTATATTTAATCTAATAATTAAAATTACCTTATAACATAAATTAAATCAATTTATTTATTTATAATCAAGTCTCCATATTAATTAAATACTTAATCACAACTTATAATTCAATCCTTACAATTTAAACTTGCACGAAAAATAAAACACCAAGACCAACATGGATAAAGAACGTGACCAAAACACAGACTGATGACACACTATGCTAGGGTAAAGGTTTGACTAGGTTAACCCATTACTATCTCCCAATCAACATTACTGTTGGGTAGTGGACATGCTTAGACCTGTGAAACTAGGTGAAGTCGTTGTCCTATACCTGCAAACCTACAAACAAGGCAAATGTCATACATGTATCCAAATAATAATTCATACACACTGTGAAGAGAGAATCACGGAAATCACAGGGCACTCGCAAGCGAGTGATGTAATACCATCCCCTTCACCAATACAGTCACATCAAGACTGATGAAATTAAAACATCAATAATCAATAAATGAGCATACATCAATATTAACTCAAATAACAACTATGCTAATATGAAAGCATGTTATAAACAAATAATCAGTCACAACATCAACTCATCAAAATATCACCATGTCTAAGTAACATCTGACAGTGTCATAAAGTTTATCAAACAATAACATAAAGTCAAGATAAACCACCTCATAAAGTCTAGATGAAATCCAAGAAGCTATCCAAACAAGGCAAACAGAGGGGCATTACAAATTGGAGTAAGTAAATACTTTATTTTAGAATAGCCATTTAATCATATAGAATTGTATTTTAATTTGGATGGTTTAATCAGGTTATAATATGAATATAAGTTTAAAATAGTGTATTTATTTTCGTGAAAGAAAACATCTCTATTCTTCCCTTTATAAGTAGATTAATAAGTAAGGGAAAATCAAAATTATATATTTTTATATGTTATTTAAGTTCGGATTTTGGTCAATTATCATCAAACAATGAAAGCTAACTTAATTTAGTATATTTAAAGATTTAGTTGTTTTCGAGAGTTACTACATCATCATGTAATCAGTAATTTATTTTCAAGTATATTTAAAAATTAGATTTATTTCAAGTGCATTTAAAAATTAAATTTATTTTCAATATATTAAAAGATAAAGTTATTTACAAATTCCTTCACTATTAGATTGGTGATTACGACTGTGTTGGATTTAAATTAGAATTATTTAGTTTGAAGTCAACAAATGTAAATGTTAGGTTTTTAATTAAATTTATTCAATTTAAAAGTAATTAAATGTACATATTACATTTTAATTGAATTTATTATTTTGAAGTAATAAATGTATAGGTTATATTTTGATCTTAATTATTTTGAGGTAATTCAATGTAAAGTCGGGGACTTAAAATTAAGAAGAAAAAAATATGATGGGTTACATATTTTAGGTTCTCATAGTGCATATTCATTTAAAAGATATTATGATAAAAATGCATTTAATTATAGTTGATCATTTAATTATTCTTTACACTATCGTTGGTAAGATTGGATTATGTTCCCGTTTGAGTGAATCAAATGGTTAATCCTTTCATGTTTTTATTAAGTTAGTTTATTTATCAAATTGAAAAGGAATGTTTAAACAAGTGGAGTATGCAATATGCTTTCAAGTTTTTGTTGCATGAAATGGTGTTTAAGTTTGATTTCTTGCATTCTCTAGATTGATTGAATACTACATTGATTTATTTTTCGTTTGACAAGTTTTAAGCCAAGCTTTGATGTGAGTTCTTTGGGAACCCTAGTATTTGTGTACCCTTCAGTTGGGTGTATGTGAAAGTTGGTGTTATAGGCTTTCGAAGGCATTGGGTAATGGGTTTATGTTGGATTTCTTTGATTTGATTTTGAAATGTTTAATTTAATTATTAGTTTTTGAACTCTTGTGGGGGTATGTGCAGGATCATGATGGGCCAAAAAGTGGCGATATGATGGGTATGTGTAGAGTATGTGGCTGACGACTTTTTTACCCAAAATTAATGAAATTAAAAGGGTTTTTAAAGGAGATTCTCAACTTTCCACCAATATAAATTATGTTTTACTTTGAATTTAATAAATAATTATTATTCATTTTCTATTTGAATTATGACTAAAGTCCTAATTGATAGACTAATTGAAAAACATCTATAGCTTTCAAACGGTATCACATTTTTTGAATCCAAAACATGTGTCACATTCTATGCTTCACATACTATATGATTAAAAAAAAATGAATTTCATGAAGTTTTGACCAAGTTGAGGTGGTCAGACATACAAGTTTTTATATTTTTTAAAAGTTGTAATAAAAAATTCATAATTAATTATTTACTTGGGAAAAAATTACAGAAAAATATGCATCACATCGAGACATCAGTCCTCTACTTATATCTACAATCTTATTAAAAAATATTGTCATTTTATTGTGGTTAGCATGGTTAGACAGACACCTACTTCTCATTTTTTTCCCTAAAATTTAAGTACTACTACATTGAAATTTCAAATTTTCACCAAATAGATTTTTTTTTAAAATAAACCTAGTAGTTTAAAAACTACATTCAATTTTCTACAGATTCTACTCTTACATATTTTTGAAATAATATAGATAACTTATTCAAATTTTTACATCAAGTTGCCTAACTCTGATTTTTTTGAATTTTTCGCCACTTAAGGGCTTGTTTTTTCCACGATGATCTTTCATATACGTGGATGTTACCTTATTTCATAGTTGCCTCTTGTTATGGTTGTTTGGCAAGATGGTCCATGCCTCGTGTTTGTACTCAGACTTGTAAAGTTTGATGTTTTATGTTTGGTACACCCCTTATTGTTGTAAAGTTATGTATTAGGATCATGCGATGACACTCTCCCATAGTGTCCCCTAGTTTTCCTTTGTATGCCTCTAGAAGTAGTCACCTTGTATGTGGTCGTTGTGATTGATGTATGTTATGTTTTGGTTGACCTTGTTGTTTGGTCTTGTGATCGTATTGCTTGTCTGTCTTGGTCGTGGGTCTTTCCTATCAACTCTTAGCAAGGGGGTTGGCCTTCGGGTCCACGTGGTCAGGTGGAACATGCTATGCACCCCATTGGGTTCTCAGGTTGTGTTTACGATGTAGAAACAAATGCAAAGTCTCCAGAGCCCTGGTTGGTTGAAGACTATTCCTCATTTTGTACCTTATTCTTCATTAATGTATTATCCTTGTACTTGGTGTACTCTTCCCATTGTTATAAGGGAAGCATTATGTAATGTATTAATGTAATATGATGTGTTGTATATGTGGAAATATGTTCCACAATTTTATTATGGAACTATGGATTGAATCGTAATAAAATGATGAACATTTTTTCCTCTCTTTTGATCATTAATGGTTGTATGCCATCATTATGTAATCTTGGTTTTTAGTCGCTTTTGTTGATAAAATTTTATGATTTTTAATGACCGTTTTGAGTACCCCAAAGGACGTAGATAACTTTGTAAATGTATAATTGTTTTTCATGTAATGAATGTACAAATTTATCTTATGCAATGTTTCACTTTCAAAAAAAAATTGTTGTGCGGTGTTTGTGGTCCTCTGGGGTTCACACGGCGGGGAGTTATATGGCAAGTACCATTTATTTTTAGAGAAACATGTATCACATTTACGTTTTCACCAGAGGTCCAATAGAAGCTTGGCACTTGCACTTACATTTGTATTTGTACTATGTAATAATGTGACATTGTAATTCAGTTGTAATAAAATAAATGGTTGTGCTATTAATGTGGCGTTATAATTCATTTTATTAAGTCCTTTGCAAGTTAAGTGCTATTAATGGTTGTGCTATTAATGTGACATTATAATTCATTTTATTAAGGCCTTTGCAACGTTAAGTTTCTAGCCCCTTGGCCTTGATGTCAATCCTAGCGCATTAAAGTTTAAAGCAACTTTAAAACACATGTTTATTATTTATATCATAAATTACTCAATCGTTCGATGAACATTTGATGTATGGTTGTAGTTGCATTTCAGAATGAAATGCATAGAGCGCTAGGCTTGTGAACAAGTAAACCTCCAGAATCACCCTATAAGTGTTAGATTAACAAAGATCAATGGTTTAGAATTTATTGTCAATGTAGGAGTAAATCATAAATGGCTTGTTTTAAGTGTTGTCAGCCATGTACTAATTGTGTACTATGTAGTCCAAAAGTAACACGTAGACATTTCGCTTTCATTCATTTTAATATTCAAAAAAACAACACTTTCTATTGCTAAGTGATTTTATTTTGAAGTTAGAGGGTCAGCACACGGGAAGATTTTAGTCTTCAGTTTGCTCATTGCAGTGCACCACCTTGTTCTGGGTTCCACAATTCCACTTCCAACAAAGCCATTCCAGTAACCCAGTTTCAACTTCAAGAATCAAAATTCAAAATCCGAGTAAGTTAAAGAATTATTGCGGCTACGTTTCATCGTTTGACATTTCTTAAAATCTTATTTTGTCAAACTTTGAAGTTTAGGTTTAGGGTTAAGAGGCTTAAGAATTAAGAAAAAATAAGGATTAATAGGGATTTCACAAATTTCACATTGTTGATTGTATCAACATGTCTACCACTAGTACCACTAGAGCATGTTGAATAAAAAAAGACATTATACAAAATTGCTTAAAACCCCAGGTTTCACTGATGAATACCATGATATTTATGATCTTGAAACCTATGGTAGGCGTACCTCAAAACTTATATTTTCATCTCAAAATAAGGTTACAAATAAAATGCAAGTTAATAGTATCAGTGCACCATGGGTAACTGGATTAGGATGCATGATGTTACATGAGGTTTTCCCTTGCCTAGAATTTATGATGGTTTGTGCCCTAAATTATGATGATAAAAAAAGAGCAATTGTTAATAAAGATACCAAAGAAGACTTGTTATCCATTAATGCAGAAGAACTTGGAAAAGTGTTGGACTTGGGGTTTACAACTGAAGAATTTGGAAATGTCCACATTGACCTAGAAAAGCTTGCTAGTGATTATGAAGCAGTGGATGAAATGGAGAAAAATTCTTTCTTAAATGGAATAGTTCAGGATAGAAACAAATTATTGAAAGGTGATCATAAGCCTCCTTATGATTTGGATATTTTTAAACAATGGGCTCAGGATACTATTTCCATGCTAGCATTTTTCCTCTGACTAGATAGCAACTTGGAAATGGGTGCAAGCCTCCTTGAAATGGTATATAATATCCATTATCATGTTCCACATGTCAAATATAATTTTATTGGGCACATTGTAGAATCCATACATAAACAATTTTTAATGATTAAAGGAGGTTCCACCAAGACATTTAGGTTCACAACCTAATTGTGATATCTTTTTCTATTCAAATTTAGAGGAATGTTTCAGACCAACAAGCTTCAAATTCAACCCTATAAGTAATGTTGAGGAAAATAAAATGGCTCCACTTCCAGTATATGAATGGACCACTGTGATAAGGATGCATGATTCTTGAAGGAACTACAGTCATTTTGTAGACTACCTTTTGGCTCCATTGCATCAAGCAATTACAAATACTCCAATTCCTAGATTGCCTATGTCATGTAGAAACTACATTCAACTAGGAAAAGAAATACAATTGGCTGATTGGTACTTAATGGAAGAATATATTGTGCTAAGATTTTATGGATCAGAAGTATAGCCATACAAACTTCCAATACATGTGACAAAAAGGGTTTTTTCTTTTGAATATGTATTCAAATGCAGAGTACTGATGAACTACACTTTACCGGTCAGGGGAAGAAGACCTTATTTCCTTCTTTACCTTTTTTATGTGGAGGGATCACATTTGAGAGAAAAGCATTTAGTGTGGCACATGATCTTTTGAATTTTTTTATTTTGATGCTATCTGTCACAAGCAGTATGATCCATGTGACATCATTAAATCAATGATTGTGCTCAATAAGAATGTTGGAAGTAGAATTCAACATCAAACTAAACGCTTTCTTGAAAACTTGAGAAACAAGGATTCTTGGGATGAGGTCAAAATAGCAATGGAGAAAAGTGCTGCTGAGAATGGTATTTCTTTTGAGCAATTGTTAGCAAAAATTATGGCATTGCATCGAAAGACAATTAGAAGGTACAACAATTTTTATGAAAAAAGTCATAAACTATCCAGTAGAATAAAAATACCAGATTCTCTAGAGAAGGAAGTTACAAAAAAAAATTGGTCACAATAAAAAATTACTGCCTTTTGGTCTATGAGGAAGGAGTTAGGAGATCCAAGAGCTCTTGTAGAGTATGGAAATAACAAAGAAGATTGCACAAGTTTAGAAAATTTTGGAATATAGAGCATTTGGATGAATGAGAAGATACATAAAGTAATGATAAATCTAATGATGATATGGAAGAAGAAAGCCATGTCAATTTCAAACTTGGTTTAAGTGAGGCCACAAAAGAAGCATTTACTACAGGAGCAACCATAGCTGAAAAAATGGGTTATGAAGGTGGTCCTTTGGGGTCCCAAAGACAAGGCCCTTGGATGGTAATAGATGTAGAGCATAGAAAACCAGTTGATAAATCTATCCTTGGGGTTGGAGGTGAAAAAGTAGACCTAGGGCATATAGGTCAATTTGTTAGAGCTTCAAATCCTCATCCTCAAGGTCAGACATGATCACAACTAGGACATGCCCATGGTGGAGAGCTTAGTGCAACTGGCACTACCTCTACTGGCAATGGTATGAGTAGTAGTACTAGTAGTGGTAAACATGTGCTACAATAGCAGATTACACAAAAGAGGACAATAACACAATATACCAAAGAAACACCAGGTGATCAAGACATATAGAAGAGGCAAAGGATTTTGACAAGTCCAAGTCACACTACTAGTGGATCCACCACAAAGAATTTATTTCCAAGAACTCCCCCAATGCCAGTTAGTCTGGATGTGACATCATTAGCAACTACAAATAATCTTATTCCTTCACCATTCAAGCATTCCATTGTTCATGTGTCCCTAGATTTTGATTACATTGAAGAGTTTAAAAAGAAATCAGAATGGAATAAAAAAGAAAAGAAGCAATTTATGGAGAGTGTGTCTGCTATAACTTCAGAGCCTACAACAACCATGGTATTACCCACATTTTATACAAGTAAAGAAATCATGGAGTAATAAATTCTTGTTCCCACAGTTCAAAACAAACCAACAAATCAGATGGTTCCATCTGAATTCCAACTAAACAATATTCAATTGGATTTTTTTGGACTCAGAAATACTGACAAAATTAATTTATCAAAGAACAATGAATTAGTGTACACATCATTTGTAATGCCTCTCGTGTTATTGAACTCCCATGATACCTTTATGTGCATGTGGTTGTTGCTATTCGAATATTGCTTATGTTTGATGTATACTCATGATTACGTTGGTGATTGTTTCATCTATTTGACTTATATGTTTTGCTTGGATGCAAATGATACTGTTTTATGATGTTAATGATATAATGATTCATGGTGTTTGTCTTTAACTGATTATGCTATACTGTGTGGTTATGCAAATTGTTTAATACTCGCTTCATGATGTTTATGATGATGTTCTATTGTTTGAGATTTGGGTGAGGGGGACGGTGTTGCATCGCTCATCTGTGAGCGCCCTGCCACACTGCAATTCTCTCTCACGGTGTGTAGTACATTGAATATATATATGTTGTTTCGACACTTGGTTTTATGCAGGTTTGCAGGTACTAGGCACCGACTCCACCCGCACTGTCGGGTCAGAGCGTGCCCAACATACCCAATGGATATGATGTGGTTTAAGGATTTGGCAAGAAAGTATCCCCGTCCATGTCCGTTGTCCCATCGTTGTTTGATGATGTCATCCGTCAGTTCCCACTCTGTTTGGTATCATCTTGTTTTACGTCGTTTCTTTTTGGGTGGAAATTTTAATGTGTTAATTGTTTGATTTAGATGGTATCGTTACTGTTAATTAGTTAAATTAATACAATTATGGTTAGTATTATGATTGAAATTAAACATTAAATGTAATTATTAATGTGTGTTGTGAAGATTTAATTAAATGCTAAATTAGTTTGAAAATTTAAAATTATGTTTTTAAAATTAAAAGAATAATATCTTAATTGGAGCTTTATGAATTTTCAATTGGCAATTAAATAATATTGTTTATTTAATTAAATAATAATGTTTATTTAATTAAATAATAATGTTTAGTTAGTTAAATAATATTGTTTATTTAATTAAATAATATTGTTTATTTTATTAAATAATATTGTCCATTTAATTAAATAATACTATTTATTTATTTGTTATTACTTGGATTTATTCAAAAATAAATAATTTTGTTAATAATTGTATTTTGTAAATTTTTATACTAAAAGAGTTCTCCGTTAAATTTATAATGGGATAATATGTTTACCGCGTAAAATATTAAATGGTGGAAGGGTTGTGCTTAATATAATATAATATAATATAATATAATATAATGGTATCCAAATAATGGTTTTCCTCCTCGTGCCTTGTAAACCCTTTTCACTTTTGCATGATTCTTTCAACGTGGAAGGAGTGAGTTTTCACTTTCTGCATGATTCTTTCAACGTGGAAGGAGCGAGAGTAGCTTGGAAATTTTCTTTACACCTGTCATTTACATGTTTTTGGAGGGGTACATTTGTTTGAAGAGGGTAAAAGCCCGGGGATTTTTCTTTCTACGGTGGACATTTTTTGGAGGAAGGGGAAAGAACTCAGGAAAAAAGGCACAAAAATCACTACGAGAAGGGGGAAGCGGTGGTTTTTGAGAAAGGAGGAATTACGAAGGAGCTGGAGAAAACACGGGAAGGGTGAAGGTAAGTCCATTTATTTTTATGTTTCGTATGCTATTTTCTGAGAGTTATGGGTAAAGAACCAGCATTAAAAGATTAAATACATATTTACTATTTGTTTTAATAATAATAATAATAACACATAGCAATAGGCATCGCAAGTTAAATCCCATGCATAGCTGATGCACAGAGGTATAAATACAGTAATTTCTTTTGGAAGACTGTAACGCTGTATCACATGTATATAGAGATTTTTGGAAAAATTTAAATATTTTGAAGTATTGAATTTGTAAATATAGTTAGTGTATGATGTTTTTCTTCCTCAATCATGGTATTCTTAGCACCCAATTTGATTAGTTAATTTAATGAAGTAAAATTGCTTGCCCTACCTTTCTGTAGCACTTATTATTTGGTGCATGAACTGAATCCCACCCAGTCAGCCATTGCTACTTCTGTTTAGCACCCTCAAAATAAAAATAAAACTTATGCACAACTTCTCCTTTGAAATCAGTTACAGCTTCTTTCTACTTTCAGCATTCATTATTTGTCACCAAATTTGTATTTTATGCAATTGTTACTCTTGTTTTCAGTCAACCCTAAATAGGTTTTTAGCATAAAGATTTTTGCATAAGAATCGTTAGATGATATTTACCCTCCACTTCTTTTACCTCTCCTTAAAATTACGCATGATTGGTATGGCATACTTAGTTCATGCCTACATTCCATTTAGATACGTGAGAAATGAAGCTTTAAGTTAAAATAGTACATGTTAATTCTAATAAAGAAAATGAGGTTAGATGCTACTATACCTTTAAGATTGATTTTCTCTTTTTAAAATACTCCTTTTAATTGAATAGTTGTAGGTTTAAATATTTTTGTGAAGATAGCTCTTTTATTTATAATATTTAGAACCTATGTGAGTATTTAAATAAATAAACATATTTTTTTAAATTAGATTTATTTAAAACTTGTTTTTATTAGATATGGGTAATTTCATTACCCTTGAGTTACTTACTGTAATGGTAATTTATCTTTGTAGTATATTTAAAATTTGATCTATTTAAAATTAGATTTATTTAAAACTTATTTTATTAGATATGGGTAATTTCATTACCCTGTAAGTCACTGTAATGGTAATTTATCTTTGTAGTATATTTAAAATTTGATTTATTTAAAATTAGATTTATTTAAAAACTTGTTTTTATTAGATATGGGTAATTTCTTTACCCTGTAAGTTACTGGAATGGTAATTTATCTTTGTAGTATATTTAAAATTTGATTTATTTAAAATTAGATTTATTTAAAAACTTGTTTTTATTAGATATGGGTAATTTCTTTACCCTGTAAGTTACTGGAATGGTAATTCATCTTTGTAGTATATTTAAAATTTGATTTATTTAAAATTAGATTTATTTAAAAACTTGTTTTTATTAGATATAGGTAATTTCTTTACCCTGTAAGTTACTGGAATGGTAATTTATCGTTGTAGCATATTTAAAATTTGATTTATTTAAAATTAGATTTATTTAAAACTTGTTTTTATTAGATATGGGTAATTTCATTACCCTGTAAGTTACTGTAATGGTAATTTATCTTTGTAGTATATTTAAAATTTGATTTATTTAAAATTAGATTTATTTAAAACTTGTTTTTATTAGATATGGGTAATTTCATTACCCTTGAGTTACTTACTGTAATGGTAATTTATCTTTGTAGTATATTTAAAATTTGATCTATTTAAAATTAGATTTATTTAAAACTTATTTTATTAGATATGGGTAATTTCATTACCCTGTAAGTTACTGTAATGGTAATTTATCTTTGTAGTATATTTAAAATTTGATTTATTTAAAATTAGATTTATTTAAAACTTGTTTTTATTAGATATGGGTAATTTCATTACCCTTGAGTTACTTACTGTAATGGTAATTTATCTTTGTAGTATATTTAAAATTTGATCTATTTAAAATTAGATTTATTTAAAACTTATTTTATTAGATATGGGTAATTTCATTACCCTGTAAGTTACTGTAATGGTAATTTATCTTTGTAGTATATTTAAAATTTGATTTATTTAAAATTAGATTTATTTAAAACTTGTTTTTATTAGATATGGGTAATTTCATTACCCTTGAGTTACTTACTGTAATGGTAATTTATCTTTGTAGTATATTTAAAATTTGATCTATTTAAAATTAGATTTATTTAAAACTTATTTTATTAGATATGGGTAATTTCATTACCCTGTAAGTCACTGTAATGGTAATTTATCTTTGTATTATATTTAAAATTTGATTTATTTAAAATTAGATTTATTTAAAACTTGTTTTAATCATATATGGGTAATTTCATTACCCTTAAGTTACTTACTGTAATGGTAATTTATCTTTACATAGTATATTTAAAATTTGATTTATTTAAGACTTGATTTATTAGATATGGGTAATTTCATTACCCTGTAAGTTACTGGAATGGTAATTCATCTTTGTAGTATATTTAAAACTCGACTCGTTTCAAGTGCATTTAAAATTAGATTTAATTACAAGCTTATTTAAAATTAAATTGATTTTCAAACATCTTTACTTTTAGATTTGTGACTCTGCATAAACTGTATATGGTAGATTTTAAATTAAAATTTATTTATTTTGAAGTCAACAAAGGTAAATGTCATACTTTTAATTAAATTTAATTTGCAGTAAAAATCAGGTTACATTTGAATTAAATTTATTAGTTTAAAATAACAGATATATAGGTTAAGTTTTAATCAATTTGAAGTAAACAAAAGTACAGGCTATGAATTTTAAATCAAAAGAAAACTGATGTTTTGAATACTATAGGTTTTCCCAAGTGCTTATCTGTTTAAAATATATTATAAAGGAAATGCTTTTAATCATAGTGGATTATTTAATTATTTATTACATTATCTTTAATAAGTTTGGATTATGTTCACGTTCAAATAAGTGGGTATGTATAGTCCTTTTGAACATGTTTGGATATTTATTTTGGTTATACTTTGAGTGCTCGTTGGAATTGATTTCTTATGCATACTAGTGGTTCCATGTTGATCATACTTTCCTCTTGCTTTATTTCGCTTTTGAGGTAATCTTTATGTATAGACATGTTTTGGATAAGTTGGGAACTCGTAAATGCTTAAGCCACTCCCCTTTGATAAGATATGGGTGGTAGATTGTTAGGCTTCCAAAGGCGATGGGAAACCTATTTCGTGTGGAATCTTCCCATGATCAGACCTTTGTGTTCCATTGATCGTATTTCTATTTTGAGTTCGTGGGTGTACCATGTTCCATGATTTTCCTTGCCTTTGGTTATGATTATGAGCGAGATGGTTCATGCCTCACACGTGTATTTGTTTGGTGGCTTTTATGCATTGGTACACCCTTGTTGTTGTGAGTCTTGTTTCAAAACTGTTCGAAAGAGTCTCCTAATCAAGCAATGTTGTACTCATTGCATGTTGTTTTATGTCAGTGTTATAGTGTTATGTGTATGAAGAAAGTCGAGTCGTTCATTGGAAACTAATGGTTATATCCCATGTGGGTGAGTTGGAGCAACTCAAGTTGTCGAACTACGGTGCCTCTGCGAATTATATACGTAGGCAAGGCCATCAAGTGATGAGCCCCCGAGGCATTAGGTCGGGCCCCTAGGACTGTTCTTCTAAGTCTTGTTTGAGACTTGTCGTTTATTCCCGATAACGTAAAAACTACCATTGATTTATATAGCTTCTCTTAATAATCATGTGCTAACTATCTTTGATCTTATGTGTGTGCCAAGTCATGTAGACCTTGCAAGTATAGGCATTGGGAGCAAGGACTTGTCGATAAAATAGAATGTAAGAGGTATGTTAAGCTGACCTAAGTAAGTAGATTCTATTGCCAAAGTTAGTAAATCACTTCTATCTTTTCTTGTAACTTGTGTGATCATTGAATATAGCTATAAGTAGTGAATTGTGTTGTTGTTGTCTTATAAGTAAACAAAATTTAAAATAAAATAAAATAAAATAAAAATTATTGCAAAATTAGGAAAGATGTTATAGTTTTGCCTGGTTGTTTAGTGTGTAAAATGTGGGCATGAGTTTGGTCACTTTGTACCTTATTTTCATTAATTTCTCATTCTTGTACTCAATGTACTTTTCCCATTGATATTAGAAAAAAATTATGTGATGAACTATTGTATCTTTGATATGTTGTGTCTGTGGAAATATGCTTTGCAGATGTATTGTTTTCCATGCTTGTGATCATTAATAGTAGTGTGTCATCACTATGTGTTCTTGGTTGTCTAGTTTCTTCCATTTGATAAAAGTTTATGATTTGTAATGACCGTTTCGTGTACCCCAGAGGACGTGAAAGATTTAGTAAATGCATAATTGTTTTTCATGTAATGTGTGCACACATTCATCATATGCAATGTTCAGCAATGTTTCACTTTCAAAAAAAAAAAAAAAATTTGTACGGTGTTTGTTGTCCTTTGGGGTTCACCAACATCAAAAAGAAAAAAAGGTTTCAGACTCAAATTGAAAAGTTACATGTAGATAGGTAGCAAATGAGAAAGCAAAGAGGAAAGTAGCAGATAACAAGAGCAATGAATTAGATAAAAGAATAAAAAAAGATGCCTCTACATTAGAAAGCAAAGGGGATAAGCAGAATGAGACTACAATGAATGAACTGAAGCAAAGGATAGATGAGAGAAACAAGAAATATGATGAGGAAAAATCCACTTTAGAAAAATTAAGACTAAGCATTGGGAATGGAAATGCACAATGGGAACAAAAATTGGGGGAGAGAAAAAGAAATGAAAGATTGGAGGCAGAGCTGATGGAAGCAAAAAATGAAATTAATTCTTGTCAAAATAAGTTATCTACATTTTGAAGAGAAACAATGAGGCATATGAAACAAAATATCTAGGATGAAATTGTGTAGGGGATTGATCATTTGTGTGAAATTTTTCAATTGATTAATGCTATCAGACAACATCATAATAAGCTCAACAAATATTTAATGGACAACAAAAATATGTTGGAATTAGAGAAATTAGCAAATAAAATTCAACAAACAGTCTACAAAGCTAGTGACAATGTTTTGAAATCAAAAGGGATTACTAATCAGCTTGCTACATCAATGATATTGTCATCTATCATTGAAAAGTGTTTGAGAATGCATGAAACAAAGGAATATTTTCATTTGGCTACAGGTAAGATGAAGAAGGTGGATGAAAAGGTAAGGAACTTCACAAAGCTTGGTTTTCCAGAGGTTTTTGACACAAATGAGCAATTCGTTGGAAAGAATGATTTCAGAAAGAAGATGGAGGATGCAAGGAAGATTGATTTGGACCAGTTTCCTCAGAACCCAGATGTGGTGAACTATTTAGATTCCATCAAACTAGTGCTAACCCTGAATGCAAAATTGACTGAAGAATCCAAGATAGGTTTCAATTTGAATCATGAATTTTTAACAAATCTTCAAGTCAAATAGCATCAGTTAGAGCAAATGACAATTCCACCACTTGAAGAGTGAAAGTTGCTAGAAAAGGTGATGCAATGATTTGATTTTTGATAATATGAGTTTCCAAGTTCCAACTCATCGCTATGTAGAGTTGTCTTTGAGCAAGATTTTGCATTGCCAATGCCTCTATGTAAATTCCTTCATGTGATAATCAATTTGAAAGCTCAAATTTAGACTTTAGTAATGTGTTGATGTTCAGTTATCTGTATTATGGGTTTGGCTGATGCAGTTAGGATCTTTTGGGGAAAACTTTGATTTTCCTCATTAAAGAAAAAAGTCTTTTATGCTTTCAAGTTTGTTTTACAGTTATCTGTCAATATAGAAACTCATATGGTGAAGTTCATGCAAACATAATCTTTGTGTTGTGGTGTATGGATTTATTTATTTTAATATGAATATCTTACCAATAGTTATCTATGTTGGTGGTTTGGATGTTTAATAGATTGCATTGTTATCAGATGTTTATCTTTGAATGAATTCTTATGGAAATGGTTGAGTTCAGTTAAAGAAATTTATTAGTTATGAAGTGATTGTCTTTGTGCTTTATTTTATAGTTTGATATTTCATATTGGCATGCCTTTGAAAGCTTTCTGGTTAAAAACTACACCTTTCTTTGCTTTTTGGTTAAAAGCAGCCTGAATTTCTATTCATTGCATATCATAAAAGGTAGCTTCTGCCTTGTAAAATAATCAGAGAATCTGTATGAAATTTAGGTGATTTGGTAGTTTAAGCTTTTATTGTTTAAGTTGTGTGGATGCCTTTATAAGTTATTTATGTTGAACTGTTAGCTTTTGTTAGCTTATAACTTATAAGTTATGGATGTTAAACTATTAGCTTTTGTTCAAGGAATGGACTAATAATATTTCTTTCAGTTATTTATCAAAGATTGTGTGAATGGAAATGCAATAGGAATTTATAAGTAGTGTGATAAGTGTTGTTCTTTAAAAATGATGCAGAATCACATATCAAATTCAATACCATGGAATACAACATAAAATATCATCAACTATAGTTTGGAATATGATTCATGAAGTGCAATATAAAATAAAGTGCAATTATAATATAATAAATGAAGGAGTAGTTGAATTCCTTCTAATAATCGAAGTGAATGAGAGAAGTGTGTGGAGTTGGGTGGTAATGTCAATCGTACACCTAGCATTTATGGCAAGGAATGTGAATTAAGTTATTAATCTTTGGAGGAAATACTTTCTTGATGCTTCTCTTATTTGGCAAATAATTGGTTTGAAAACGGTGAATAAGAGGTGGTGGCTCTATAGCTATAGTGGTGATGGAGGTTGGTTTCACACTTACAATGAGGAAATAGCTCTCACCTTTTCATGGAGGAGCATCGGTGAAGAGACTGATGGGTTGTTTCCTGTATGATGATGAGTAATTAGTTCAGGCAGTGCAACTAATTCTGGGAAAAGGATTCGGTGACCTCAAGCATAGATATAGAATGGACATGGACATATATTCACTATTATGGCTTGGGGTTTAGATTTGGGAGAGTCGATTGAAATTGTGAAAAAGGTGATGAAGACACTGGTGCATAAGGATTATCTTGAGGACATGGACTCACAGTTGGAATGGGAGACTCTGGGTGTAGGAATAGATATCAGTGAGGGCATTGACAGTGATGAGGAAGAAGAAACAAAGAAATGTGTACCCGTTGTGAAATTTATAGAAGGAAAATGTAAAGAAAAATGGAGAGAGGGAGTAACATGCAGGTGGGAAGCTCTAAAATTGATTGTGGAATTAATAGAGGTTGATGTGGTATTCGTGAATGAAAAGGCTGAAGCGAAGCATTTGGACAAGAATGAGCAACAAGCGCGAAGGAAGAGGAAGATGAATGGGGCCACCATGGAATCTATGGCAAGTAGCTCATCTAGAGCTTTACAATAATTTAATCCTCTGCCAAGCATTGTGAGTTTTTGGTTGTCTGTAGTTAGTTTTTGGGGTTTTTTGGGGTTTGCTAAAATTGTGGGCAATGAAGGGAAGATGGTTTGCAGGGTAGTTAGTAGGTATTTGAAAAATGTAATAAATGTAATTTTGAGCGAATTTTGATTTTGATGTAACTATTAAGGGTTGGTAGTGAAGTCACTACAGATAAACTATATTTTTTGAGAAATTTGGGTAAAGTAGTTGAATATCTAAAGGATAGATGGTTATTCAAAAAAGTTTAGAAAATGATGTAATATGACCTTTTTTATCAATAAAGCAAAAAATATTATTACCGATCAAAAAAATATAAATATCATGAAGCGCAATGATTCACAATTTCATTGAATACAATATAAAATATCATCAACTATAGTATGGAACAATGGAAACTAATCCATAAAGTGCATTATAAATGCCTAAAAGCTGCTAATTCTCTTCCATTTCCCAAATGGATTAAGGGTCCTCAAACTGACGTTCATCATCAGATAAAGTAAAAGAGTCATCTTGAATTTGATTCTGAGTCTGCTCTTCATTTTCTTCGGCCTGTGTCTCAAATTCAACATTCATTGTGTGATTTGTGTCAATGTCATATGTCCTAGTCCCACTACTATTGCCACTACTATTGCCACCACTACCAACGTTTGGAATTGGAGTGTTGTACAACTTGGTCCTTCTTCTTTCACATGTGGACCTCCAGATTGTGAGTGCCCTTTCAAAAGGAAAATTAAAGATATTATATGCAATTCCTTTCAAACTCAAGCAATTTTCAAAATTCTTATCTAGTTTGTTTCTTAACTTTGATTTCAAAAACCCCAATGTATTGAAAACTCTCTCATCCTCCACCGACGCCAATATCATTGTTTGACATAAATTAGCAAGTTTGAAATATTCTGATATTGAACCACGCAATATTTCACTTTGACCTAACTTTGTCCAAACCTTTTTTATTGATCCTAGTTCAAAGGCTTTCTCCATGCCCATGGATTTATACCGGTCCCTCATAGTTGTTGCAAAACTCTTAGATTGATTTCTAAGCTTAGATTCATTTAAAATTCCTTCTATTTTTTGCTCATTATATGTTACACTTTTCAAAAATTGTTTGATCAAGATTTTTACTTGATCATGAAAATATTTTGGGTTCCCTCGGTTTGCCCAAAATTGAGGATACACAATACCCATGGCTTCAATTATTTCATGTCAAGGGAATCTTTCATGAATCTCTAAGGAAAGAGATTTTGCAATTTCCTTCAAATTATAACTAACAAATTTAACAATGTCATTAAAATCTTCCTCCTTAATAGCTACTTCTTTGCTAGAGCGCCTGGCTGTCTTACAATGGTACATTGGTATCTCATATCTAGGTACATAGATACATAAGTGCTCACTTTCATTAAACTATAAACAATTATCAGGATTATTCAAATCAGTAATTTTCCACCACATGAAATAATTTGGGCCATCTTGTGTTAGATCTAGATATAGATGATCAGGCCAAGCATGTATGTTTACGTAGATTGGCATATTCATTAATATACATAGTTCTATCTTGGGATTTCTTCACAAGATTTTTCATCACATCCAGCATGGGGAGAAGACTAGCTAAATTCAAGAGTGTCTTTATATCACTTAACCTATGTAAGTTGTCAGGAGCTTTGTCCACTATGTTGTGATGCTCGTACATCACTCCAATCAAGGATTGATATTCCAAAAGAACACGTTACACTGGTCCATGCAGGGAGATCCATCTAGTATCAAAATCCTTTAGAAGCTTGTTTCCTTGTGTTATTCCCTCAAGAAAAATTTGAAAATCTACAAAAAGTTTGGGACTTCGATAGAAGTATGCATGGATCTCGCGGACTAGATTTTCAGCTTTTGATACTATAGGAAACTTGCTTACAATTTTGAATGCTAAACTCATTTTGTGGGCCATGCAATGAATTCCAAGCATGTATGGTGAAAAATTAGTTTGTAACTTTGTGCGAAAATAGATCCTTCGACCTTGCATCACTTCAGCTCCGTCAACTCCTACACACACCAACTTTTTGGCAATTGTCAACTATCCATATCTGCAATTTCATTCAAAAATTTCTTGACTAGTTCAAATATATTTTGTGATGTTGAATTGTCCTTCATTTTATGAACACAAAGAAGATGAGCTTGGAAAATAGTTCGTTAGATACAATATACAAATGCATACAAACCCAAGAAGTATTGTCTACCGCAGTAACTTCATCTAAAGATAATGCAATGAAATTTGACTTTTTTACTTTCTCTTTTAAATCTTACTTTTCAACTATAGCAAGATAGTTTTCCCATTCCCATCTAGCGTTTACTGACCAATGTGATAAGGGATAGTGAGGAACATTCACAAAAGATAATAAACCAGAATATTCTGGGTAGTTATCATAGGATGCCCTCTAGACAAAATATGAAAAACAACACTCATCTGAACAATTTTTGACATACTTGTTGCTTCCATTGCTTTTCCAAATTGAGCCTCAAGTGTACCTTTACATGTAGCAATGTTTGACATTCTTTTTTCATGCTCTTCATAATCCATGGCATACCTAACATGAAGACATTCTTCCTTTTATTTCCATCGTACAACTAATTGTTGCCTTCTGTCTATGATTTTTTTTCATAAACTTTACCAATATGCTTTTCTATAGTGTCAATCTTTAGCTGCAACATCTTGGCTCTTCCACATTTCCAACTAGAAATCTTACATTTGGCCAATGTTTCCTTTTCAATATCATTTGCATTGTCAATCCCCACTGGTAGGTGTACGATTGACACTGCCACCCAACTCCACATTGGTAGGTGTAAACATGAAATCAAGCATGAAATTTTAATCTAAGCTACCCAAACCTCATCCCATAGGGGGATCGGTGTCACTTTGATGTGGAAAGTGGCCCTTTCCCAATCCCAAGTTTATAAGCTCCAAGATTTTTGATGCAATGTGATGAAATTTCTCCAAAGTGGTGATGAATTCAAGCTAAAATGATGAAGATGCAAGTAGATGTGAGATGAAAATGGATGTGATTAATGTCAATCACCCTCAAATATAGTGATAGCAATTGGATGATTGGTGGATGAAATGAGCATAATGAGTTTGCATGAGATTGTGGATCCATTTTATGAAGAGAATGTTTCTATTTATAGGATTAAAGGGTTGAAGAGAAAGTGAAATTGGTGAATGTGGGATAAAAAGGGAGTCAATAGGAATGTGACACTTGTCACAATTCTATTGGGTGAGGGTGGAGCACATTTTGAGGAATGTGTTGAGTAAAGGAGGATGTAAGAGGAATAAATGAAAATGGTTGAGGATTTGAAAGGTTGTAAGAAGAATTTATTGAATGTGGTTGAGAT
Organism: Sequoia sempervirens; assembly: GCA_007258455.2. Taxonomy (NCBI): domain Eukaryota; kingdom Viridiplantae; phylum Streptophyta; class Pinopsida; order Cupressales; family Cupressaceae; genus Sequoia; species Sequoia sempervirens. The sequence goes on from VDFB02127702.1 coordinate 78,445, forward strand.
GTGAGCGGAAGTAAGAGGAGTTAATGAGGATGTGGAAGGTTTTTGAAATCCTTTGGAGGGAAATTGAATGAGAGGTTGTTGAGAGGAATATTCCCTAGAATATGCCTTTGTGAGGATAAATAAATGAATTAGTTAATTAAAATAAATGAATTTCATGTGCAACCTGGTTAATTGACCATGGGTTGATTTAACTCTTGAGGAGTTAAAAGCTGAAGGATTTATTAATGTTGATTAGAAAGGTGATTAATTAATTTAGAATTAATTAATTGGAATGGATTAGGAGATTGTGACATTTGATTTGATTGATTTAATCAAATGAGAGGATTTAGGGGAATTTAATTAAATATGATGAATATTAGTTAGAAGAAGGGTGAATTAATCAATAAATTTAATTATTTGATTAATAGCTAAATTTGTTGAATTTAACTAAATAATGTTGATTATTTAATTAATTGATGAATTTGAAGTGATTTAGGAAGAAATGGTGTTAGTTAATTAGAATCGAATACATAGTGTCAATCAGAACTTTTTAAGTGTTTACATTTTTCACTTCTTTGAAGCAAGGTACATATTGTGTTGGTTCAAAGAATAACACAGCCATGATCAAAATTCAAAAAAATTCTTGATTTTTTTCAAATGCCCCATTGTTTCCCCAGTGGAAGAAATTACGCTACTACACTACCCCCTCAAGAGATAAAATTTTTTGATTTTAGGGTTGATCTCGTGACAAATATTTAAGATCAGTTTAGTTAAAAGAGGACTAGAAAGCTTAGATGTTTGTGTAGATAGATTTGATGATGTATAGACAGTCATCAGCCTTGGGTAGCCTCATGTATATTTTTGTTTGGCACTTGGATAGAATTATTAGTAAAGATAGAAGAATAAGAAGAATAAGATGGAGTAACCCTTGATTTCGAGATTGATGCAGAAGTCTAACAAGTCTATGAGTCATCGAGACTTTATTAGATATGGTGATGATGATTTATTGTTTATCCAAGGATTGGGGATATAAAGAGCATAATTTTCCTTATGTTTAATCACACACAGATACGATGCATCAAGGTATAGACAACCAGGATGGTGTTGTATCTAGTGAGATGGAATTTGACTCAACAAATAGATAGGAGTATTCTTGTTCACACATAACATATGAAAACCTTACTAGGATGCACTTCATAAGTTTCAAACATCTTAGACCAAAACATGAAAAGGCATAACCTATCTATGTAATAGTCAACAAGTTGTACAGAAAACCTTCCATACACACCTAACAAAGTAAGTATTTGCCAAGTTATATTACAAGATCATCCAACAAGCACAACAAACAAAATATAATGGTCAATTCCCCATTACGTTCTCTCTAATTTTTTTTGATAGACATCATCAAGAGGTCATTGGAATAACGGCAATAAGATAAATCAAAGAAAATATCAAGTGAACAAACAAGCCAATGTTTTTCATACCTCTTGCCAAAAGGATATGTTTTTTTTCTAGGATAAGTATACAAAGTGATTGGAAAATATAATTCCCATTGTAGGAAGGATGCATCTTAGGACATGTTAGTGGATGGTGGAAATTTCATAGGTTGTTTCAAAGGCCATTGATATAAGGTTTGATTACATGTTTGAGAATGATCAAGAGTTTATTTTTCATTTAAAAGTTTGTTGTTTCGATTTTGATTTTGTGTTTGAAGTTTTCTTTTGTCGATCATTGTGGTTGTTTCTATTTATATTACCAAAGGATGAAGGTAAAATTTAATTTATTATGGATGAGATTATTGTGGGTGAAAGCGAAATGGGACGAATGGATTTTTTCAAATATTTGGATTTTTTTATGTTTTTGAAATGTTATGAGGTTGTTTTTAGGATTTTCTGGTTATTTAAATGTTTTTGTGTCTCAGGGGCTAATCAAAGATTACCCTTGCCTATGTTTAAGCTCAGAGATGGCGTAGTTCGAATCATCATGTTTTTGACATTTTTCTAACTTTTTTACCTATTTTGATATTTTGATATGTTTTGGATGTTTTTGGATTTTTGCATGATTTTGACAATTTGGATATGGATATGTGTGATGATATCAGTGATCTATTTTGGGATTTTGTTGAAAACCAAGCTAAGGTTGATTGATTTTATTTATGGATTGATGATGATATGATTTGTTGAGGATACACAACAATGCAAGGATAGTGTTAAGCAACACAAGGATTGGGAAGGATATACCAAGATTATGATGGATTGATTGGATTTGATTGATCAAGATTGTGAAGCTTGATTTGGAATAATTTTTTTTGAATGATTTGTTGTGATGCTGAAGTGAAAATTAGATGCAACTGATATTGAATGTTTGGATTGGTGTTTGATGAAAGATAAAGCTTGATAAAGAACATCTTCTCATCAAAATATGTCATGGGTTTGTGATTTGTATTTTGGATCACAAATGTTTTGACCCATTTGATTTCACATTTGTCAATGTTTAGATCACTACATAAGTTGGAAGATATAGACCAAGATTTATTCCTGAAGCAAGATGTAAATATCTTCCCCCAATGTCTAGCAATGTATGGAATGCCATGGGTGGATGCTTGGATAGATGTATGGATGGTTGGATATAATATGCACACAAAGGATGCCAAGGATTATCTTGTGATAAGATAAGGTGTTCAAACAAAGGATGCTCATTTGGATAGTGCTTCATGACTCAAATAATGCTATGTAGGATAGGATCAATGAAAATGACTCATGTCAAAATGTTTACCATAAGCAAGTGTAAAGTGTGCACCAAACTTTTTTCAAGATCAAGATAATTTGGAAGATGGATGCAAATAGATGAAAATGGATTGGATAAATGGTTTATGGATGAATGGATTTATTATGGATAAGATGAATGGAATGTTGGATTTATTGTGGATGATATGAGATGCTTTCACCTAAACTAGTGTATGTAGATGCTCGATTCTACACATGACACATGTTTTCCAAGTTTTCATCATGGTACCTATCCAAAGCATCACCATAGTGGTTTTCACTGGAGGATGATTTTTTATTTTTACTATTTTCTTGATTTTTTAATTTTTTTTGTTTTTGTGAAAGATTTCAAGATGATGTTGAACCACCTAGTGGTTTCGATGTAGATGCTTATGTCATAATGTTCCATCGATATCCTGCTTGAAGAAGTTGCTTTGCTAAGATACGTGCACTTGAATGTAACTTTTGAGATTCTTGATCTACATTGTTGATATCAGAGTTAACTATGTCTTTATGCATACATCACAATAGAATGCTTTCTAAATCCTTATGATGAAGGGTGGCTGCCAATACATGGTTAATTTTATAATTGGATATCATGCATGGAGGAGTGGATGGTGGAGTGTGTTTAGGAATAGAATATGGATTGGTTGGAAATTTGGAACCTTTAACTCTCCAAACTTGGGAAGATGAGCAATGATGGGTGGATATGAAAGTGTGCTTGGAATTAGGACTAATTGCTTAATATACTTTGTACGTTACTTGAGAAGCTTGCTTTTTCCTTTATGGACATCTTTGATGGATAATTTTCCCTTTTTTATTTTTCCCCATGGTTTATATTGGAGCCAAAAAATCCACATTGGTTATTTTGCACACTTCCATTTTCACCCATCCTCCCACACTCACCATATGTTCCATCTCCATTTCATAATGGCTAACACTAATATAAACCACCAAGTAAGGCCCTTGATTATAACACTAAAGTGAATTCCCTATCTGAAGTGTTCCCATAGTAGCACATGGGATGTCACCAAGACAATACTATATCAAAGAGAGTCTCACCATAGTCTCTTTGACATGAGCAGAAAGTGTTGATGTGAAATGTAGATGAGACTCCCAAATGTCTAAGAGACATATTCAAATGTCTTCTCGCCAGCCTAAAGAACAATATGTCTAAGATACTTGGACATGTCAAGGATAAAATATAACATGTATCACTAACAAATCATATGGAGCATTCAACATTTAGGAAACAGAAAAACATCTCTCAAACATCGAGAGATTATCATAAAATAAATGATAAGTCACTAGTAAAACAACATAGACAGACGGCAATGTTGAAGAGACTTCAGCATATCGAGGAGAGAAGTAAGAGAGTCTCTTTTATTTTCAAGGAGAAAAATATTGGCAAGACATAGAGACATTGAATAGACATTGGACAAGGTCTCATCAACATCCTAACAATGATATGTTGAGGAGACACGAGTATCTAGCAGACAATATCAAAAGTCTCCCCAACATTCTAGAACAAGTGTAAACACATGTTATCAATGATACCAAGATACATTGAAGAGAGGTGATCGCAAGTCTCCTCGACATGACAAAGTCACATAGAGATCATCAGCAAGAAATACCATTGAAGGAAGAGATAAGGATATGTCAAGGAGACATAGGCTTGTTGGCGAGAGATATCCACTAGTCTCATCAAAAAATGGGGACCATAAGGGAAGAGACTAAAATGTAAATATCGAAGAGACCCTACAACATTGAAGAGAGAAATCTAAATGTCTCTTACATATTTCTCAAAGGATGGCAAGGATATATCGAAGAGAAATATAGGAGCTATGATTAAAGTCTCTTTGACAAAATATGAGATGATTTTCACCAGATTGATTTGATTGATGAATTCATTGAAGAGACAACTACTATTAATGTGCAAGTGGATAGGAAGGGTGGCGCGAGCACCATTTATGAACCAAATTTGGCTCGAGCATGTAGAATTTTGATAAATACAACCTCTAAAAGAATCAAAATTCACTGTGAATTATGGTTGTGTATCCAGAGGACGGAGTTGGACGAAGGCAAGTAGCTCATAAATTCCATCATTCATTCAAGTAACTACATCATGGCTTAGTTGAACATAATTTTTCAAAGATAGCTTGAAGTACAGCACAAGTAGGGTTAAAATGGACAAATCCATAGAAAAAACAAGAGAAAAGAGGAAAAAATAGAAAGTAGGCCACTAAATCAAGACTTAATAGACCAGTGTCTCAGGTCTGGGTCAAAATAAAGGAGAACAGCTCAAATAAACCCACATATGAGACCCTAGAGGACAAGCACAAGAATTTGGGAGATGTGTGGACTCCACACAGGGGTTATGACTTGTTCATCTATCACTATAGGAAGATGTATAGATATAGCCCAATTTCAAACCCATGGAATTTGAATCTAGGAAAACTTGTGATGCCAAATGTTTTTGTGAACATGGAACTAATTAAAGAATTGGAAAAGAATTATAATCCCAAACCGAGGGAAATTTACTTGCATGATGGGTCATAGTTCATGATTATCATAGGAGATTATATTTGTATGGTTTTCCAATTGGGCGCCTCCCTGAAGATGAAATTGTGGATGAGAGACTTGTTGGAAGAGTATCACTCTATGGATACAAGTTATAAGAGGTGGAATTGCCTTTGCATAGGCCCAAAGGTCCAAAGAATCAACCTAGGAGGTTTTCTAGTGATGAAAGGCTCCCATTCTCTATATATTTTTTTGAAGAATACTATCAATACACATACTATTCAGCTAGCCAAGTACTAGGATTTGATTGCCATGCTAACATGACTATAGCTCCCATGGTTCTAGTTGCGGACATTCAAAGCCAAGATGCCAGGCCCTATAACTATGTAGAGTATCTACCATTAACAGTGCTCTTAATGCTATTAAGAACAATAGTGAATCTATCTACTTCAAACACTATTCACTTCTTATGCATATGATACTGTATGAAGGGAAAGTGATGGGAATATGGGGAGAATAATTGAGAATAAAAGGTCTAGATAGTGATGGTAATTCTAGACCAGTGCAAATGTGGACATATGTGTGGGATAGTAGATGTGGGAGATCCCACTACTTGTACTTTGAAGAACATTTTGTCAAACCCTTATACAAATTGTTGGGCCACAAATGTGACTATAATCTATCCCCAGAAGTACAGAGGTTCCTCCAACCAAAGGAGAAGGGTAATGGAAAAATAAATCACAATTGGGGAGATTGGTATGCGTTGGTAGATTGCACTGTCATTAGAGTATATGGATTTGAGGTAGCACCATATTTATTGCCTAAGATTGTGCCAGATAGGGTTGAATACTTGGAGATCATAAGACAATTGTCTTACTCAGCCTTCATGCATTTGAAAAGCTATGGAAGGAAAACTTTCATGCATTTTACTCTATGTTTTGGTGACTTCACTATTATTGTTGATACAGGGTATGACTTGGTTGGTAGAAAGATGGATTATTATGGCTTACCGATGGGAAACAAGAGAGAAAAATTTGACCCTAAGCATTTCATCTATGATGCCAATATTTCTCAAAAACTGAAAGGATATGAGCACGATTTCCATGTTGATGATGTCATTAGGAACTGTGAGGAAATTCAAGTGATAATAAGGATAAATGCATACAATAGAATTTTTATGGCTAAGCTTGGAGAATGAATAATACCCTAGCCTATGTGGAAGCCTTTCATGAAATTCAAGATCCTATGGAAAGAGTTAAGCAACTAATTATGCATGAAGAAGAAATAATAAAGGATCTACCTTTGGTGGTATTTGAGAAGAGAAGAAGTGTTGGTTCTAGGAGGCAAGCAAAAAATATAACACCACTAGGCCATTTGTCACCACATCCTACTCCAGAAGTAAGCTTCTCAGTTGACACCCTAATCATGGTTGAAGATGATACTGAGGGGGAAGAAGAGGTCACACAGATCAACACTCATGGCATTCAACAATATGAAATGCCACTAGAAAGGAGTGTGATTACCTTTGAAGCTTCTAATGAGCTATCTGATGATGTGAGACACTGCGCCAATCAAGAATTCATTACAGATGATACATTTGTCCAAAATTTTGAATTTAAGGCTTTCATCTATGAGTATAAGGGAAAGGTGGTAAAGGAAAAGCTAAAATATATTGACCCTAAAAAGGAAGCATATGCCCTAAAAGAGATTCAACATGAAATCTATAGGGAAATGAAGAACATGACTATTGAAAGAATAAGAGCATTGTTGCAAGAAGCTGGGGTTATGCTCCTTCCATGATGGGATATCAGCTCATTCATTGTGTTTGACAACTTTTTGAAGAGAAAGAATAAAACTTGCACTTGACAGATGAAGCTAGCAATAAGATCTATATTGGATCAGGATATAATCCTGATAATACTACTTTACAGATATGGGCACTTTACCCACCAGGAAAAAATCCTTCCCTTGTTTATCATGAACAAATTTTTGGACATCTTTTGGTGCAAAGAGTAGGAGAGATAGATCCTATGGAGACTGCTAACCTGAATGTGAATGTGACCAAATTCACCAAGGCTCAAATTCAAAAATTGGTAAGGGATAAAAAGGGACTGTAGAAGAAAATGAAAGCTTAAAGCAAGAGCTAATTACCTACATGGATAGACTTCCTTCTTCCTTAGGGCTTTATTCCCCATTGGTTGAACATGAAAGAAAAATTCTCGAAGCAATGTCAAAAACTACCTACTGGAAACACATGCGTGAGAAAGTTCAAAAGGAACAAGAAGAGTTAAAAGGAAAACTCGAGACCATATTTGAAATGGAATTAGAGATAGTCTGCATGAGGTTCAAAGATATGTATAAGCATGTTGAATAGGTTTGGCATATTCATGATAAAGCATATGTAGCACTATTGGAAAATAACAGATTGAGTGACAGAATGAAGGAAGTGGAGTCTCACATCATAGCAAAGAAGGAAGATAACACTATTGTGCTACAAGAATATCAGGAGCTTATGAAAGCACATAAATATTTCCATAGCATCTTGACACATGAGTTAAGTGACTTTAGTCAACCACTAAGTATGGTCTTTCCCAACTTCTTTGAGGAAATAGAATTGAAAGATCAAGATACATGGAAGGATGATATAGCCCAAAATTTTCCAGTTGTTCTTCATGCAATCAATGATGAAGATGAGGTGCTTAAGAAAACACATGAATAGCTTGGAAGAATATTTGAATTGGAATATGTCATGAAAGATATTATACATAATGTGGACACTCATGCTAAAAGTGGGTACATTGAGCATTTGTCAAAGGTTAGCTCATTCATTGCACAGGCCAAGTAAGAGAGGAGTAATAGGGACTGGAGTTTGATGGCTTTGGCTACACAATCATGGTGCATGAGCCTTGAATAGGTCTTTGGTGATCACAAGCACTTGCTGGAGAGTAATGGACTATAGTGCATCCACCAACAAAATCTCAATATTTTCATGTTTATGCTAATTATGTTTTAGTATGAAGCGGTATGACTTTTTGTAAACAAGCTTGAAGCTTGTTGCTTCCCATACAAATAGGGAAACCAAGGCTCAATTTTAAGAATCATCATCATCATCATCATCATATCATATTCCATTAGAATAGGCATTACTAAGAAGATAGATTACATAATCCACCCATCCATACCATATTAAAAGACTTCTGTTATGAATGCTTATATTTTGAAGTAATACAATGGAACATACTACTTATAAATCGTAATCCATTTTTAGTGTTCAATTATTGTGTCCATTTTAATGATTATCTATTACTTTTTTGTCTCCAAAGTGCTATTTTCAAGTTATTTAAGTCTGCAAGATTTATCAGAACACATTTGTTGTTACTGTGTGGATGCTTTGATTAGTTTCTAGTTGGTGTAAATTAAAATCCTTTCAAATAGTTTACTTTAATTGGTTCCTTCCTAGGATTAAAATCCTTTTAAAGAATTTGTTTTGATTGGTTTCCATTAAATTAAAAATTAAAAGTCCTTTCATGTTTTCACAGTAACTTGAGGGGATATCACTGGTATTATTAAAGAACACTGTAGTAAACAAACTTGCATGTTTGCACAAGGTGCAGACATCTCAAGTGCCCAATAATTTGAGTTAAGTTGAATAAGAGGCTTACTTATCCTGCAAATCTATCTCCATAATCACCATCCACTCATTCACTCCATTCACCCAATAGGAGTAGGCACTAGTCATATCTAGGATATTTTATATAAATACAACTCACACTCTTGATTCTCCAAATACTCTTAGTAGGAAATAGCTATCAAGCTCTGAGTCTACTCCACCCTCACATGCCATAGTGAGTATATTTTCCAATTTAGGAACCACACTCAACTTTAACTCTTCCTTATTGTTCAGGTATACCCACCTAGGTCTAGCAGAGCCTGAAGAGTAGGAGGTAATTAGCCTTGTTTACCTTGTTTGTGGGCCAAAGGTGTATTAAGAGACTAGCACCCTCTTATGGTTTAAAAATATGCACTTTTGAGACCTAACAGATTCTTAGAATGATGGAGTTTGATAGGGATGATCTATCTTTGTATTTTTTGGTATCCATTTGTATTTGATTTTTCCATTATGCTTCCCAACTTTTTCTTTGATGATGTTCTTAATACTTTGATTCAAATCTTTCCTTTGATGTTGGTCCCAATTGGTGGATGGGGTGATGGGTGGATGAAGATTTGTGATGTGGCTAGTTGTAGTATTGGCATTGGTCTCATCATAAGGATTCTTCGTGCTCCATATGTTGATTTTTGCTTGAGATGAAGTTGCCCTCGGTATTGTGGAAGTAGTACCTTCATGCTTTGATTCTGCCTATTTTGATATGTCCTATTTAGCAAGTATTCCCTGATAAATGACCAATGTAGATGATGTATTTCAATTTGCTACTATGTTGTCTTTGGAATATCTTATTCTATCTGACATATTTCCTTGAGTGGATAATGCTAGATATCTTCATGCATGATGTCCTCAATCTTAATTTGGGATAAATCTAATGTTGATGTTAACAACTCAGCCTGACTGTAGGAATCAATGACCTCTTGTTCTTGTGTAATGATGTCAAGAGTAAAGGGATCTTGTTCTAAATTTATGTATGTCGATGGTGTAAACTCTCATGTATAAATCGGCACTAGTTGTTTCTACACATGCAGAAACAGGAGTTAGCACATCATTACAAATCATTAGTACCATCTATCGAGCTAAACATGACCAAAAAAGTAGTTTAAAGCTAAGTCAACCATGGTCAACCATGGTCAAATTCAAATGCAATGCATTGAATTTATTTGCATTGCAGCCTAGTGTTTGCATCATTCCATACATTAGTTGTGTCACACCACGGAACTTGCATCGTTTAGCATCGAAAATCCGTCATCCTCTGTCAAAAGTGTTGCTCCATAGTCAAATGCATCATTGTAAAACAAATGTGTTGCTCGTGTACACGTTTGTGTTTCAATATTGTGAATGTGGCATTGCACCTATCATTTACGGCTCGACTTGGCAAATGCGGCGCGATTTTCTGCAAATGCATTGCACTTAATAGACCCACCCTACTGACCCTTGGAATTTGCATTGTGACGCATCAAATGTGTCGAACGCGACATCAAATGTGGCTTATGTGAATGCATATGCGTCGCAACACACTCGCATAACTACCCTAAAACCCTAGCAATGCATGCAAAATGACAAAATGACAAAGTGGATTCAAGCTACTCACTAGTGGATCCGCTAGCCATGGTGCTCTGTTATTGGGATCACCATCCTCATGTCTGCTCTCCTCGCTTTGGGCTCTCCAAATTTACTATAGTGAATGTGAAAATGAATTGACTTTTACCCTATTTTCAACCTATTTATAGAGTCAACATGGGATTTTCCAAATTTTTATTACTAGAGGCTCTTTTGACCACCTTTGACTGGCTTATTGACTGCTTAAGCATATAGAAATCTAAAACCGCTTATGTCGTTGATTTTCTAGTCATCAAATTAACTTGTTAGGACACTTTCCAATTTTTTTCAATCACCAAGCCAAAATTTTAAAATTTTCCCGAGGGAGCAAAGATACTCCGTACCTTCACTGGGGCATGTTTCTGACTAAATTTTCTTTGTCACAATGCGATATGTTGCATTATGACAAAGAAGGGAAAAATGTAGACACATAAAAATGACCTAGGCCTGCAAGCTCTATTGTCGCCATTTTCTTCCTAGCATAATTAAGATATTTTAATCATGTCCTTGGTCCACTTTCAACTATTAATTAAATAATTCATAATTATTTAGTAAATTCATGTCTTTATTCCTCTTGATTACATAAATAAATAAATTATATTTATTTATTTGAATATGTCACTAATTATCTAATGTCTCTCTATAATTAAATAAATTTCTTAATTTATTTTATTATATTTGTCCACTAATTCCCCCTAATTATTTAAATAAATAAATTTTATTTATTTATTTAAATATTTCATTAATTCTTAAAATTCTTCTTATAATTAAATAAATTCTTTAATTTATTTAATTATTGCCGCCTTGACATCTCCCTCATTTTAAATAAAATTATTTATTTAAAATGGTCCCACTTTCTAATTTCTCTCCAAGTAAATAATTCAATTTAATTATTTACTATCACATGGTCCCACCCTTTTGAATTAAATTAATTTTTAATTCAAAATAACAACTTTCCCTCTTAAATCAAATAATTTCTATTATTACTTGATTTTCCAGCCACCTCTTTTTCTGTGTCATCTTATCTCCTTGTCACATGCATTTTCAACCGTTAATGTGATTTTCTCAAATTGAATCTTGTCCACTCATTTCAAATTTGACCTAATGTTTCCCTAACCCTAATTGTGGGTTGTCATATTGAATCTTGTCCACTGATTCTAGGGCACCTGTCAATCTTCAATCTTGGCCATTCATCCAAAATTGCATTTTCTATAAAATGGCAATTTTGCTCTCATTTTGGCACCTCATGTTATTTACATCTTATGCAATCTTGTCTTAGGCACTCTCGGCATCTTAATATTTTGGCATTTTGGCATATTTTAGTCATAGTTCATAGTTGCTTACTAGTTACATAGTTGCATAGTATTGCATTTCATATCAAATCCTTCAACATTTTGCTTTGGTATTGGCATAGTCATAGATTGCTCACTCAAAATCTAAGGGAAAACTTCATATTTCAGCAAATAGAGAAGGTGCAATGGAGGTCAATCATGGAGGTTGAAGACTTAAGGTAATATATTTCTTGTTTTCATGTTATTTACACATTTTTGTTTCATTATTACTTTGGGTTTTTGGTTTATTTATGCACTAACCTGCTAACCTAAGAATTTCCCTTAGTTACATTGGTGAACTTGATGCCAAAATCATGACTTTTTGTTTTTTTTGTATAGCTTTTTGTTTTGTTTTGCAGCTATAGGTACGAAATGATGCATTCAAATTTTTTAGCACCACAATCATTGTGTCGTGACACATTCATCCAATAAAATGACGTATCTACAGACTCGAACTGCACCTGCTACTTACAAAGATGCATTCACCAATGCTCTGACACATTTGAAATTCAAAGTGACGCATCTGCATACCGCGACATATCTATTCTGCATATCAACACATATGTTCTATATAATCCAGCATATAGAATGTAGCCGCATTTGTTGTGCAAAGTGACACATTCATTCTACCTTGACCCATTCGTCTGATAAATTTTTGCATTCAGGTTTTTCCAGAATTTTCCTAATTTCTCATTGCAATATGTTAATTTAGGGGTTTTTCTTGTTACTAATGGGTTGTTGCAGCATGTGGCTTTGAATTTTCATGGGTCCAAGGCATCTTTTTGAGACTTCTAACAAGTGGTTTTGTAGGTTAGATTGTCCAAGGATTTGACTTTGAAACACTTTTGTTTGTTTATTTTTAGATTAGAAAACACTTTCATTGGTGCTCTAAAAAGAACATTTTCTTGTCTCACTTAGATTTAATTAGGGGGTTAAAGAACTTTTCTTCATTGTGCTTGAAGGTGGTAGGTGATTATGCTCTCACCTTGTGCAAACTAGGTGATTAGAAAACCAAACCCATATATTTTATGTGTCACCCTAATTCAATAATCGAAGTATCCTCTCCCCTTGAGCACTTGTGTGATCTTGGGTGCAAGAGAAACAGTTATTGACTCTAGGAATTGGGCCTTCCTTGGTGGGAAAAAGTACTCACCCAAAGGTGACTCAAACCAGCAACGGAGCTCTTTGGCCGAGCTACCTCCAACCGGTATATAAATATGAATCCTAATGGAAAACATAGGATTACGAGTATGGATGTGTCACACAAACAAGTGAACTTCCCCAAACCTTGTTGAGTGTAAGCTCTTCAGGTTGGAGTTCCTCCTTATCAAAGCTAGTCTTTCCCCATGTGTGGCCACTCGAACGGGGGTCCTGAACTAAAAACCTTTGTGTAGTAGCCAAAATCCTTTTTATTTACTAGCATAGCAATGATCGTTGTGAACGTATCCACATTCTCATAGTTCTTAGTAGAGGTGATCAACTGGCCATGGGAGATTTATGGGGGTTGGAAGCTTGGTTGACCTAAGAAGTAGTGCACTGTAAGGGGGTTCCCGTGTGGCCAATATTTTGGATTCATTTGCTAAGAATAAGTGTGGTTGGGGAAACCCACATGGAATCTAGTGAATATTGTCCTTACCTAACCTAAGATTGTGCTTGTTTTCATTGTGCTTGTTTCAAAGACAAAATATTGTGTTTTCCAAGTTTTCTAAGACATTCAAACAAACAAACACCATTACATAGATTTGGAAATAAACATCCAACTTGAAACATTCCAAAAATTAGTCAAAATTGTAAACAAACTAGACATTCATTCTGCCTGCAATGCATTTGTTGCTTCCAGCACCGCATGCACTTTGTTGAACCACATTTGAAACTATCTGTGATGTAACTACTCTGATAAAATGCATTTGATGATTTCTACACTACATGTGCTCTATTGAACTGCATTTGAATCTTTCTGAGTCGTATTCATTCTACTATAGCATTTATGCTTTCTGAAATGCATTTGCCTTCTTGCACCACATTTGCTATTTTTGTGATGCATTTTCTTTGATCAGCCGCATTTGCCATTTCTAGAGACATATTTTCCTATCTTGAACTACATTTGATTTATAGAACACCACAATTGCTTTTATGAGTTGCATTTTTCATCTATAGAGTTGCATTCATTGAATCTTAAACGCATCTACAAAACTACAACGCATTCAAAATTTGGAATGACACATTTTCCTGGCAGAAATTAAAACACTGTTGTAGACCAAAACCTAAGAAAAAACTTGTCCAATTTGTCATCAAACATCTTTTTCCAGCAGTCTCTATCAAAAACCAGAAAGAAAATTGCTCAAATCTTCCATCATTTGACATCTTTAGCTTGCATTTACCCATAGGTTTGACTTTGCAAATTTTAGATGCATCCTTTAGGTCGATCATTTTCATTTTGTCATAAACCAATCCTTAGGTCCTCACTTCATTTGTATATTTTGGATTAGGAAACCTTACCATACTTTGAAAAATCATTCCCTTCAAGAGTAGGTGGTCATTGGACTTAGTTATCATCATTTCCTTTAGTCATTGTCCTTTTTGTGAGACTTTCCAACTCAAAAGTCTAGTTAGGAAACCTCACTTTGTCATCTTGTCCTTTAGTCACATTAACAAGTCCTTTGATGACCCAAATTGATACATAGATTAAGCCTAGAGTGGTTGAGTAACCTTCAAATCATTTAGACCTTTGCATTTGCATACCTTAGAAACATTCAAGTCATCTTAGTCCTCATTTTGTATACATTATTCCCAAAAATCCAAAAACAACAAAAAAATTAGTGTCATACTTTTCATAATAGTCCTCATTATCCTTTGGCATTTGTCATTTCCTTTAGGCAACATTTTCATTGCCATCCCTTGCATTTTCATTCCTTATTCAAAATTTCTAAAAACATAGTTTCATTTAGTTGTCATTTTCATCATCTTCCTAATTTGAGCAACTCCTTATATGGTTGAGACTAGGCTTCAAAGAAAAAGAAGACAAATGGCTAACTTTGGACAAGGAAACAACACTTATATCTTTTCCAATGACATGAATCAAAACATGAACCAAGACACATCCTTTATCAATCCTTTCAGTGAAATGAACATGCCATCTTCATCATGAAACCCCTTTTAATCATTCATGCATAGAGATGAACATGGACATGTGTTTATGGAAGACTTAGAAGCCGCAGTGCAAAATCCTAGCATAGCCTCCTTTGTAGAAGACTTAGTATTACATAACCCACAAAGATATTTAACCATGCTCTTGGACCAAGGGGTTAAATTACCATGCGGCTTTGACATTAACACATTGAGACCATCCTCTCCTGATCACAATACCAACAATAACAACATTCCCAACACTAGTCAACCTCAAAAGACCATAGAGTCTATGCATGCCACCATTTCCTCTGTGGTATGTGGCACCAAACTTCACCAAGTATAAGGGCAAGACAAATCCTATTGAACACATTCAAGAATTCACGACCAAGTGCATGGACATTGCCTATGAACATACTTACTTGATGAGACTCTTCTCTAAGAGTTTTATAGGACCCGCACTTGAATGGTTCTCCACTTTAAAGGGAATAAAAACATGGGATGAACTTGCAAACAAATTTGTAAAAAATTATGACTATAATATTGACACAGACACCTCCATCACCAACTTATGCACACTTACACAAGAAGAAGCTGATGAAACGTTTATCCCATTCTTCCAAAGATGGAGAATCTTAGCAATTCATTGCCATATTGACATACCTGAGAAAGAAAAGGTCGACATGTTTGTTCAGACTCTCCTATGACCATTGAAATATGGATTGCAAGTTCATTACTGCACAACTTTCACAGACCTAGTTGAAAAGGTTGTCCAACTTGAGAAGGCCCTCATTGCTAAAGGAGAATTAAAATATGGCCCTAAAAACTCAAACACAAACCCATCCATAGACAAAATTAAGTATTGGGTCAAAAATAAACATGTCACCAATGATGGCGTTGTTGATGCCAAGGCTATAAACACGATGGGTCATGTACTTACTCTTAAAGGAGATCAGCCACAAAAAATACCAACAACAACACTGACACCCCCTGCCAATGTCATTTCAAATAATCAAAACAATCAAAATAGTCAAATTCAAGGACAACCTCACCAGACAAGACAATTCCCAAAAAGACGAACATACACTGCTTTGGGAGAACCAATTGAGGAAGTTCTTAAGAAGCTCCTTCAAAATGGTCTCGTCACACAAGAAGACCCTAAGCCATATGACCCGGGACAGTTTAAACCATCATGGTGGGATGACAATTCTTTATGTGATCACCACCGGGCTAAAGGGAATAAGACATCCTCTTGTTGGTAGCTAAGAAATATTGTACAAGACCTCATTGAAAATCACACAATTGAATTGGGTGGGCCACAAAGTGCATCAAATGTAGACCATACTATTCACAAAAACCCGCTTCAAGGCCATGGTTCAAATAACCCCTCAATGTAACATTTTCATATACCTCTTCCATAAGCATAAGGTCAGATGAGTTTTAATAGATGGTGGAGTAGGACTGAACATATGCTCCTTAAAAAATGGTTAAGGCTCTAGGATTTTATGATGCTTGTGTAGACGCAACAAAGAGCATAGTTATAAAGGCGTATGATGATGAAGAATGTTCCTCTCGAGGTGTTATCACTCTTCCACTCAGATTTGGGCCAGTCATTATAGACACAATTTTCCAGGTCTTGGATCTTGAATTGCCTTATAACATCTTGCTTGGTTGACCTTGGATTCACACCCTCAAAGCCATTCCATCCATCTACCACCAATGCCTACAGTTTCCCTTTGATAGCATAGAAATCACCATATATGGAGACTTTGATCCCTTTCAGTATTGCACCAATCTAAGGGGTATTTTAGAACATCAAGTTCCCATCAACCAAGAAGCTCCTAGTTCATCTTCTTCCAAATTCATTAACCCTTCCACACTTGCCTCTTTGTCCACATCCACTCCTTCCACATCTTCAGCCACGCCATCATCCTTGTTGCCCCCTAAGGTTGAGTTCAATGTCAAGATCCAGGACCTAGGCTATGGATAATTCAAACTAAATACAACATATTGCATCACAAAAAAACCCAAGTCTCCTAAGGTCTATGGTCAGCCTTGTTTCAGAATGGAACCTAAAGAAATTTTTAAAGTTCCACCAACAACCATTTTCATAAAATGGGGAGACATGAATAACGAATACATTGAAGATATATTAGGATGGATTTACAAAGAAATGGAAAAATTGCCTCCCTTACCAGTCCATATATATGGCAAAGGCTATGACATGATAAAGGCAAAAGGCTACGATGGAACTAGTGGCCTTGGCAAAAATAAGACTAGAAGGCATGAACTAATCATGCATCCTTATAGACCAAAACTTTTTGGGCTAGGATATGGACTACCCAGAAATGACGATCGACGTACCAATGGACTTTCAAGTGAGAACATGAATGCTTTAGAAAGTGTCGAGATTATTGAGGTATCCCTTATGGAAACTGAATCCCATGAATGGGAATTTGGCTCCCAACAATCCCTGAGTGACTATTGTCTTGATGAATTGTTTTTTGAACTTGGAGAACTTACCTTTGAACAAATATTTTGGAAAAAAATTAAGATTGACCCGACAAAGAATAATGACAATCCTAAGATCCCAAAGAAATAAGAAAACTGGGATAGACTCTTTTTCCCAAGGAACAATGACAAACCTGAATCATCTTCCAGTCCTATTGGCCATAACCCCAACATCTAACAATAATGACCATCATTTGGATTTAGCTAAATTTCCACATGACACTATTGACCCCAATGATAGTCCTTTTGTCCCTTATTTTGACAATGAGTATGAATCAAGTGAAGGAGAATATTGGATAGATTCTAAGTGGGAATTAGATGACGACTTCATTTTCAATATCTCTGAATCCATCTGCATGCTTTTTGTGTCCTCCCCATAATTCGCCAATATTAATGATGGTATCTCCTTAGTCTACCCACAGTCTACCCACAACTAATTGATTGGGATCAACAAGGCCCGCCAGTCATGGACATATTTCAAAATGATGAGGCCATTGCAAAATTCATGGGACTCCATGAAGGCATACCAAGTGAAGATCACAAGGCTAGATTTTCCATTGACTTAGATTGTGCAACTTACTTTGGGGAGACTGCTCCATCCTCTAGTCATAAAATGAAAAATAAAAATAAAACAAAAAATGACACGTCTTTAGGTGAAAACCAAAAGGCACCTTCTAATGATAAAAAAAGTAAAAATAAAGGATGTATCTGTGGGTGAAAACCTCTTTGAGGTACCCAAAGATGGAGGACTAAACTTTCTTCTTGTGACTCAAGAAAGATCAGAAATGCTCATAGAGGACACCATGGAATTCAACATATCTACAACAAAAGATCCCAAAATTGTCCTCTTTGCAGCATCCTTGACAGACGAACAGAAACCTGAATTCCACAAATTCTTTTCAAAGTGTAAGATTAATTTTGCATGGTCATATGCTAATATGCCTGGGTTGGATCTACGTTGCCAAACATAGATATCATAGTTGACCTCACGGTAGGATATGAGATGTTGTCCCTCATGGATGGCTTCTCGGGTTATAATCAAATCCATATTGCCCCTTAAGATCAACACAAAATGGAATTTACATGTCCTTGGGGTACATACTGTTGGAACGTCATGCCTTTTGGTCTCAAGAATGCAGGCACCACATATCAAAGAGCTATGGCAACAATATTTCATGACATGATGCACAAGATAGTGGAGGATTATGTGGATGGCCTATTGGAAAAATATTTGACATGAAAAGATCATTTGAGTGTGCTAGACAAAATATTCAAGAGACTGGAAGAGTTCAAAGTCCGCCTGAATCCCAAGAAATGTGTCTTCGATGTGACATCAGGGAAGCTTTTGGGATACATAATTTCTGGAAGGGGCATTGAGGTCAATCTTGCCAAAGTGAAATCCATACTAGACATGCCTCCTCCAAAAGGAATAAGTGAACTCAGGACATTACAAGGAAGGTTGCAATCTATTTGATGCTTCATAGCACAATTGGCCTAAAAATGTCAACCATTTCAATATCTTTTGTGCAAGGGTATCCCCTTTGTGTGGACAGATAAATGGCAATAGGCCTTCCAACTAATAAAGGATTATCTATTGTCACCACCTATTTTAATGCAACCTATTGAAGGGAAACCTTTGATTCTATAAATTTTTGCAACAACTTCAACACTAGGGGCATTATTGGTGCAAAATGAACTTGATGAGAAGGAAAGAGCCATATATTACATTAGTCGAACACTGGTTAGATATGAGCTAAACTACACACCAATCGAACGTTCTTGCCTAGCAGTTGTCTTCGCAACTCAGAAGCTAAGAAACTACATGTTGAATCACAAGACACATTTGGTAGCAAAGATTGATCCCCTTAAATATCTCTTGAGTCGAGTAGCATTGGAAAAATGGGTCATGATTTTGAGTGAGTATGACATCCAATATGTAGAAAAAAAGGCTATAAAGGGATAAGTGATAGCAAATCAACTAGCAGATGCACCTGTACAAAGTGATCACCCATTGGTGGTAGAATTTCTTGATGAGTCCATATTTCATATAGAACCTAAGTCACCTTGGAGGCTATACTTTGATGGGTCTCGTACTAGTCATGGCTCAGGAGCATGAATATTATTTATTATGCCACAAGGAGACTCCATCCCTCATTCTGCATTGCTTTTATAAATACAAATAATGTTGCAGACTATGAGGCACTTGTTACGGGACTCAGAATGGCTATAAAATGGAAAATTAAGACACTTCATGTTTTCAGAGATTCTTAGCTAGTCATCAACCAAGTTAATGATGACTATGACACCAAGGACAAGAAGTTGATGCCTTACAAACAAATGGTTGACAGCTTTCAGACATACTTCCACATGTTGAATTTTGAGCAAGTTTCGAGAGCACAAAACAAGGCAGCAAACGCAATGGCTACAATTGGCTCTCTCCTAGACATTCCAAGCAATGTGCCTCAATTTGAGTTCTTGGTAGAGTAGCTTTTGGTTCCTACATATGACATTCCAGAATCTGAGATGGTCTGTGAGCTTGTTGGTCCCAATTTTCCATGGTATCAAGACATTTATAACTATCTCAAGTCCCAAACCCTTCCCCCGAACCTCTCCAACAACCAATGAAAGTCCTTCCTTCGCAAAGTTTCCTGATACACCATCATCAGCGACACCCTATATCGTTGAAGCTTCGACAATACCCTTCTTTAATGTCTCGACATTGATGAAGTATGAACCAACCTTATGCAAGATACATGAGGGTATATGCAGGTCTCATTCAAGTGGTCCTACTTTAGCCAAGAAGATAACAAGGCTTAGGTATTACTAGTCGACTATAGAAAAAGATGCACTTAAGTTTGTCAGGACATGTTGCCAATGTCAGATACATGGTGATTTGATTCATGCACCGACACAGGAACTTTGGTTGATTACTTCTCTTTGGCCCTTCGCACAATGGGGACTCAACCTCGTGGGAAAAATCCATCCTACCTCTTCCAACAGCCACAAATTCATTATCACCGCCATTGAGTACTTTACTAAGTGGATCGAAGCCATCCCCCTTACATACATAACCGGTAAACAAATTTCCAAATTCATCCTCAACTACATAATTTGTTGGTATGGTGTACCCCAATCCATCATCACAGAAAATGGACTACCTTTAAAAAATCAAGATGTCCATGAGTTATGTGAGCGATTCCATATCCAACATTATTTCTCCACACCATATTACCTACAAGGAAATAGTCAAGCTAAGGCATCCAATAAAACAATCATCAAAATTCTTAAGAAGATAGTCAATGACACTAGCCGTGACTGGCACATTCAACTTAACCTTGTTCTGTGGGCTTATCACATTAGCATTCATATGCCTACATGAGCCACACCATTTTCCTTAGTCTCCAAAGCCCAAGCTATCTTTCCCATTGAGGTTGAAATCCCATCCTTACAAGTCTCCCCAAAGGGTCTAATTGATGATGAGGAGTATAGATAATCATGACTACATGAATTGGAAATGTCAAAGGAATGTCGAATGATGCCTTGAATCATTTACAAGCATATCAAAATCAGCTTTGTCGTAGTTACAACAAAAGAGTCATGATCAAAAAATTTGACATTGGTGAGTTGGTCCTCATGCAAAATCCCAAAAATCAATCTGACAGAGAAAAACCTATCAAGTTCAAACCAAATTGGTTGGGTCCTTACATTATCACATCCTCTTTTGGTTCTAGAGCATATCAGCTAGCTACTCCAAATGGTGAACAATTGACAGAGCCTATAAACAGTTTACATCTTTGAAAGTTCTATGCATAGCATCAGAAAGTTTGGCCAAAAACCTAAAAAATACAAAAAAAATTGAAAAATATAAAATATCGTTACCTTGATGAAAACCTAGAAAACAGGCATCTTGGTGACACCAAAAAAATGAAAAAATAACAAAAATAGTAAAGAGAAATAATTCGTCCAACAATGAAAACTTGGTAAACATGCACTTTGGATAAGTATCATGGTGAAAACCTGGCAAATAAGCACCATGCGTAATTGGTTTTTGCTCCGCCATCTACTGTCACTCTATCTACCTTATTCCATAATAAATATCTATCCCACTTCCAGACACCACCCTAACATCCACATCGCAAAGCCCTACCATTCCTTTCATGGCTGACAATGGTTGACATCAAGTCTTGCATATCATCCATTTGTCACCCCAAGCACGCCCTTTTAAGAATCCTTCAAACTTGACTAGTCTGGGACCTAACTAGGAGCATTCCTTTATCATCCGACTGTAGTGGATATCGTATATGGTTCTACCAATCAAAAAATGTCCTAAAAAAATATCTAAAAATTTAAAAATGTCCTTAAAAAAGACCTAAAAATCAAAAAATGTCCTAAAAATTAAAAAAAATGTCCTGAAAAAATACCTAAAAATTGAAAAATGTCCTAAAAAAAGACCTAAAAATTAAAAAATGTCCTGAAGAAATCCAAAAAAATCAAAATATCTCAAAAACACAAAAACTGAGTCATATTTTGTCAAGTTATCCATGTTAGTTAGTCTCTATCCTTTGTCGAACTACATTGTCTCTATACATTTGCTATGTAGGCAAGGCTCATCTTTGGAGCCCCTGAGACATTAGGTTAGTCCTTTTAGGTTTATCAAAATAAAAATCATGACTCAATCTTTGGTCATTTTGACAAATTCATTGGTTATGTCAAACTACGAGGTCTCTAAGTGTATGACATAGGCAAGGCCATCTATCAATGAGCCCTCGAGGCCGCACTAGGTCAGTCCATTAGGGTTCATGACACTACACTGGCACACATGTCAAAATTCTTCAAGTCAAACAAGTCATTTCAAAATAGATGAACTCCTAGACCAAACTCTGGAAATTAGTTAATCAACATGTCAAATTCTATCAACATGTCAATATCGACATGTAGTTAATTCTATCAACAAAAGTCAAACTAAGTCAACTTTGGTCAAACTCAATCAAAACCAGTCAACTTATCACAACTAGTCATCCAGACAACTCTTGGTCATTCTTCAGATGTGTCCTTCTAAAGGATTTCCTTTGTCATTTATCTTTACCTTAGGATGTGTCCTTCCTAGGTATTGTCACCATCGTTTGATATTTTGAGGGATCCTCTGATATTTGAGGATTGATACTCTTGACATCAACATTATTCAGGATGTGTCCTTCCTGAATTTGGAAAACTTTTACATTCGACACTTAGACATCATGAAACATGACACCTTTGCCATTCGACACCGTCAAACCTGGCATCTTGACATTAAAACACTTGACATTCAGACACACTTGGAAAACACTTGGAAAACATTGTATTGGCATTGGTCCTTGGATATTTCATCATGCTACTATTTTCTCAACAATGTCCTGATAGTAGGATTTAGAGAAGCAGCAACGTATCATGATGACGAGCTTGTCTTGTCTTTTTTAGGAAGTCATGTTGCTAGTTCCTCGAGGATGTCTTGGTAATAGGATTTAGAGGAGCAATGGTGTTTCATGACTTGTCTTTCTTGTATTTCTTATGCTTGTGGTTAGTTGTGACAAAAGGACTGGGGCAATTGTGCTCTTAGTATGAGTCATGATCATCCTTGTCTACGACTGCTTGTCTTATGTGATGGTACAACCTTGCACACCTTGATCTATGTCATGTCATGGTGTTTGTTGGCCATTACAATAATCCACCCAATGATGATTAAGAGCAATAATTGTTAAATCATGTGGTAACATGTTGAAGGATTTGGTCTTCGCATTGACATTCATCTCATTTTGTCTCATCATTTCACCTTGTCCATCTCATGATGATATCTTGTGACATACAAAAACATAAGTGCATACATGATCATATAGGCATTGCATTAGGTTTTTATGCATAACATGTAAATGCATACATCATAAGATTACATTGTCCATACATATATAGTCATGCATTAATACATCCATAATCATAAACATGGCATCCATCCATAATTATAAACATGGCATCTATTACAATCATACATTATGCATCCATATCATCGTCATTAGAACATAACATCGTCATGGCATATAAGCATAAACATAAATAACCATCACATCATCATGGCATCTCATCTTAATTAGATATTATAAATCATCATCGCATAAGCATACATCATAAACATAGTCAACACATAATGCATCATCACATAACACAAGGAATATAGGTCACGCCAAAACTACATCGCATATATAATCTCAAAAATATAATGTCATAGGATAGAGCCATAGATATCCCAAAAATGGAGCTCGTAGGCTTGATAGTCAATATATAAAGTGTCATAACAATCAATGTCTAAAACATAATGATAAGAGAACAATGTCAAATGCCCTATGTTGTGCTCTCCTCATCCCCTCATGGAGAAAAGTGTGGTGACTGGTGACCCATACCTGGCACTAACATAATCTGTGAAGCCATAGCAACCTGTGTCTGTGAAGCCAATGGAACTAACATTGATGGCATCATCTCAACTATAACCTGAGGCTACGAAGATATCCTGACATGGGTTTATAAGGCTGATAGATCCGAAGGCTTACTATGTGTTGATCTATGCTCTGACTCTAACAACCTGTGGCTGTGACCTGACCTGTGGCTAGAATAATGCATGCGATTGTGATGAGAGCAATGACCTGATGAATGTCCCAAGGAAGTTGAGCCACCCACACTACTCTGACTATGTGTGCCACTCTCTGTCCTACTACTATTGTCGCTCCCTGTCCTGTTGCCACTACTTGTCCTTGTTTGACACTATTTCAGAGTAGGATCTTGTCTCTCAGGTGGCACAACCTACTCATATAATAGCTGATATCACCCCAGACTAGTATTGACCCTGGCTAACTCTCTCACCAAATGGTCTTGGGCACAACTCTACAAAATTTGTGCACCATCTCACTGACTCCTGTTGTTGGATCACTGCCTGATCCCTCTCCACCCTAACAACCTCCATCTCTACCTGCAAGGCCCTGACCTATGTTTTGCTCTCATCAAGCCTCCTCTACATGTTTTACAGATGTTGATCTATGGTGGCATCCCATGGCAGTAGTGGCACACTAGCTATCTTTGGGTCCCCATCAATCATCCGCTCTCAATGTTGTCACTCTGCCTCATCCATCTCCTCTCTAATATCCACATCCTCCTCATCACCTGTATCCTCCTCACCCCCAACAACTCCCTCCTCTCCTCCTCTGACCTTAAGGGCATCCTCCTCTTGTCTCTCATCCTCTTGTCACCCCTATCCTTCTAGCTGCCTCTCTGCCTCCTACCTCTCCTCCTCTTGTCTCACCTCCTCCTATCTCCCCTCCTCCTGTCTCAGCCCCTCATCTCTCTTCTCCTCCTCTAGTACCTCAAGGATAGCATTTAGGGCTGCTCTCTCTACATGTTTTCTAACTCTCCTCGGTTGTCTCCCTCTATCCCCTCCTCTCCTCCTCTAACTGCCACCACCACCATCACTGCCATCATCTCCCCAGTCATCCCTGCCACCTCTCCTGCCATCTCCTCTCTCACCATCTCCTCGACCTCCATCTTTTCCTCTCCACTCTCCTCACTACACCCTTGGGATAATAGATCTCTGATCCACAAGTGCAGGTACATCAAGATTAGTCAACAGGATCAGTCTATGGGTTTACCACTACAAGTCATAATTTGGATTCATCCCTAGATTAGCCACTCCTCCACTCCACCCCCATGGTTGTGCCACTAATCCATCAATATGTTGTTGAGCAAATGGCAGTGATATGGCAGGACCCCAACTAGGCTCTCGCAATGTCCTCACGTACTCAACTATACCCATCGACACACCCTACTACTCACCAAATTGTCAAAGAACTTGTTGGGGCAGATACATCTCTATGATCAGCTGGCTCTAAATCATGTGACCAATCAGGTACCTTAACTATCTACAAAAGGGAAAGTGGTCTCCCTCATCAACCCATGGCACACAATCTCTATATGGCCTCCACACAAATGTTGTCATCGTGTCAATCTTGTGCCTCCAGTAGTCGGTCTCTCCAACCCTGGTCTACTGCAAGGCTCCTGCATATATATACATGTATGACATCCCATCTACTACATGTGGCCTCTAAATAGATGGTCGGAAGATGGTGATATGCTCCCATGCCCAAATCATTAGTAAATTCGTGCCACAACTGATACTGCTCTCACCTCTATAGACTACCTCGTGTAATTGATGGTATAACATGCTGAGAAGACAAGGCCCCCATGCAAACACAACTTTTTCATGTCACATCCATACTAGTACATCACCCCATCCAATTGGGAACCCATGTCCCCAACGATCTAGTATCAGGATCCCGAAAATCAATATGCACATGGCATCCCATTGTGGGTAGTACTCTGCAAGGTACTCCCACCGAATCTCGTAACTATCCACACCAAGGCCTACATCATCATCTGCCTTGTATAGCTTTGTCATGGCCTACACTGCTTGCTAAGGATCATACAGAACCCGCTCTCCTCTGATCAGAATATGCAAAATATGGTATTCATCCTCCAAGGTGATTGTCACCTCTCCTGTCGGCAGATGGAAAGAACAAGTCTTAGAGTGTCACCACTCAGCCAGTGTTATCAACAATCCCCTATTAGCCCTAATAATGGGAATATAGGTAACATAGTATAAACCAAGTCACATCAGTCATCTTGGATCTTAGTCTGTCAGTTGATCCTGAAACACATATGTCGATGATCTAAACTCTCATGTATAAACTGGCGCTAATCATTTCTGCACACACAAAAATAGGAGTTAGCACATCATTGCAAATCATTATTACCATCTATCTAGCTAAACATGACCAAAAAAGTAAGCCTAAAGCTAAGTCAACCATAGTCAACCATGCTCAAATTCAAATGCATCACGTTGACTTTGTTTGCATCACGGTCTGGCATTTGCGGCATTTCGTATATCATTTGCATCGCACCATGGCACTTGCATTGTTTGGCATCACAAATGTATCATCCTCTGTCAAAAGCATCACTCCACAGTCAAATGTGTCATTGTAAAAAAAATGTGTCACTCGCGTAAATGTTTGTGCCGCGATATTGAAAATGCGGTTTTGCACCTATCATTTGCGGCTCAACTTGGCGAATGCGGCGCAATTTTCCAAAAACGCATTGCACCTAATAGACCAACCTTGTGGACCCTTGGCATTTGCGTTGTGAGGCATCAAATCCATTGAACACGACATCAAATGCACCTAACGCGACATCAAATAAGCCTTATGCGACATCAAATGCGCCTTATGTGAACGCATATGTGTCGCAGTGCATTCACATAACTACCCTAAAACCCTAGAAATGTATGCAAAATGACAAAATGAGAAAGTGGGTCCAAGCTACTCACCAGCGGGTCCATGCCCTCTGGCCGTCGAAATGTCCTAACAATATAGCCATGGTCCTCTATTATTGGGATCACCATCCTCGCATCTGCTCTCCTCGCTTTGGGCTCTCCAAATTTACTATAGTGAATGTGAAAATGAATTGACTTTTACCCATTTTCAACCTATTTATAGAGTCAAAATGGTAATTTTCAAACTTTTTATTACTAGACGCTCTTTTGACCACCTTTGACTGGCCCGTTGACTGCTTAAGCAAGTCGAAATCTGAAACTGCTTGCGTTGTTGATTTTTTGGTCATCAAATTAACTTGTCGGGACACTTTCCAAAAAAATTTCAGTCACCAGGCCAAAATTTGAAAAAAAATTTGAGGGGGCAGAGATACTTCGTACCTTCGCTAGGGCATGTTTCTAACTAAATTTTCTATCACAATGTGACATGATGCATTATGAAAAAGAGGGGAAAAATGTAGACACATAAAAATGACCTAGGCCTGCAAGCTCTATTGTCGCCATTTTCTTCCTAGCATAATTAAGATATTTTAATCATGTCCTTGGTCCACTTTCAACTATTAATTAAATAATTCATAATTATTTAGTAAATTTGTGTCTTTATTCCTCTTGATTATTTAAATAAATAAATTTTATTTATTTATTTGAATACGTCACTAATTATCTAATGTCTCTCTATAACTAAATAAATTTCTTAATTTATTTAATTATCTTTGTCCACTAATTCCCCCTGATTATTTAAATAAATAAATTTTATTTATTTATAATTAAATAAATTCTTTAACTTATTTAATTATTGCCATCTTGACATCTCCCTCATTTTAAATAAAATTATTTATTTAAAATGGTCCCACTTTCTAATTTCTCTCCAAGTAAATAATTCAATTTAATTATTTACTATCACATGGTCCCACCCTTTTGAATTAAATTAATTTTTAATTCAAAATAACAATTTTCCCTCTTAAATCAAATAATTTCTATTATTATTTAATTTTCCAGCCACCTCTTTTTCGGTGCCATCTTATCTCCTTGTCACATGCCTTTTTAACCCTTGATTTGATTTTCTCAAATTGAATCTGGTCCACTCATTTCAAATTTGACCTAATGTTTCCCTAACCCTAATTGTGGGTTGTCATATTGAATCTTGTCCATTGATTCTAGGGCACTTGTTCATCTTCAATCTTGGCCATTCATCCAAAATTGCATTTTCTGTAAAATGGCAATTTTGCTCTCATTTTGGCACCTCATGCTATTTACATTTGCTGCAATCTTGTATTAGGCACTCTTGGCATCTTAGTATTTTGGAATTTTGGTATATTTTAGTCATAGTTCATAGTTGCTTACTAGTTGCATAGTTGCATAGTATTGCATTTCATATCAAATCCTTCAACATTTTGCTTTGGTCTTGGCATAGTCATAGATTGCTCACTCAAAATCTGAGGGAAAACTTCATATTTTAACAAATAGAGAAGGTGTAATGGAGGTCAATCATGGAGGTTGAATAGTTAAGGTAATATCTTTCTTGTTTTTGTGTTATTTCCTCCTTTGTGTTTCATTATTACTTTGGGTTTTTGGTTTATTTATGCACTAGCCTGCTAACTTAAGAATTTCCCTTAGTTACAAGTGATGTAGAGACATTTTCAACAAGATCAATGGTCTATGGATTGTGGATTATGTCAATAGGATCAAATAATTCTAACACTCCTTGAAATAGATCATTGTTGGATATTATTGGTGAATTTTGATCATGATTGAAAAGTGACTATTGATGCATGTTGATTTGATCATTGGATGGGGTAGAAACATCTTCAAGGTGCTTATTGATGGATAGATCTTGATCATTATTTTCAACAATTGTGGTGGAGAGATTTTCACTGCTATCACTAGTGGTTGAATCTTGATCATTGTCATCAACAGTTATTATTTCTTGCTCAAGAAGGTCTTGGATGATATTTTTGAGTGGAATACAATTTGATGTTTTATGATGATCGTCTCTATGATACTCACAATAAGATCTACCCCTTTTTCCTAGGGAATTTTATGATAGAGTTGAAAGCACTTACTTTTGGAAGAGTGATGAGTTTTGCATTAACTATCTTTTTTAATGTTGATTCAATTGGCTCTCCTAAAGGAGTGTATTCACATTTGTTATCTTGTGAGATTAGTACTTTAAATTGACCTTGTGGTGATTGCTTTTGGAGATGTGATTGGGTGTGTTGTTGATGTTGTTTATCTTGATATCCAACCTCTTGACACTGGGGATATTCTTCTTGATGAGATTTTGGAGATAACTCAATGTTTTGATGACATGGTTTAACCAATGGGGGAGTGTGTAGATTTTTGGGTGGAGATGTCTCTTGGTGATATGAATCGAAAAATTTTCTAAGTATAGCAATTTGATTTCACAAATTTTTTTCTTGATTTTGATCTTGACACCCTTGATATAGTTGATTTGGTTGTGGGTCAAGCATATTTGAACTACACACTTGTGATGTTTGTATGGGATCATGGACAAATTAATTTTGGACAATGTTTTTATTTGGGATGATGTTTAGATTCGGCATTATAGGTTGACATTGAACATTGTTTTGGTTTGGAAACACATTGCTTTGATTTTGGTAACTTTGATTTTGCATGAGGTTACCTTGACTTGGACCAATACATTGAGTTGTCAATAAATTGCTTAGATTTTGAACAAAATTGGTTTGATTTGCAAATGTATTTATCCCATAGTTCACAAAGTATGTATTTGACACATTCATGTTTGATAATTTTTTGCTTGGTATATTCACATTTGGCATGTATGGATTGGATGGGATAATGTTGTTTTGTTGAAGACTCATGTATTGATCACTTGGTTGATAGATTGACAAGTTTTGACTTTGATTTGAATCTACCATAGGGAAAGGTGTTCCAAAATTTAGATTCGGCATACTCACATTTGTTGTATCATTGAGGTTTGTAGGAGATAATGATCCCATGTATGGTTTGCATAAATGTGAGTTTTGATAGCCAATTGGCATTGTAAGGCTTTGATATTTTGGTTGACTTAGATCACTCATGATGTATGGAGAAATTTTATATTCCATGTTTTTCTTGTGTTTTGACCTTGTTGACCTCTAAATAATTTAGGACCAATGATGAGATGAAGGATGAAAGGGGTGAGTGATATTGGTGTTTGAACTCTTAAGAACTTTGGGCAATACTAGACTTAGGGTTTGATTTGGACAATGAACTTGTAGATCCCAAGATGTTGGATGTGACCTTAGAATGAAATTGTTCAAAGGGGTTCTAATTTAACTAGAGGTATGAGAAAGGATGAATTCTCACACTCCCAACTAAACAAGGTGATTTTGATGTGTTTGATGATTTACCCAAGTCTAGAATTTTGATTTTTCCCAAAGCTCTAAATTTTTTTTGTGGGATGGAGATGATAAATGTTTGGATGGATGAAGTGTTTGATTTGATCCTAAATTAACCTAAGAGGGACATTTTTTTCAAGACCAAGATAGTGAAGAACATTCCTTACCCTATGAGTAATTCAAACCAATAGATCAATGTTTTTCTTGCAAGACCATAAGGCCAAAGATAACAATCACATGTATGGGGTTCAATTGATTTAATCTTGGTTAATGACTTGCTTTTACCACATCCACTTGTCTTGCTTAAATTTCAAACTAGATGTCTATGTCTTAACTCATTTTCATTCCACAAGGTCCATTATGTGAAAATCAAAGAGTCAAGGCCATAGTTTCCCTAGGTTGACTTTGAAGAGAACAAATTGAGATATGGGCCCAAATATTTAGAAGCCTCTAAGGATAAAATCCCTAGGGACAAGCAGTAATATGTGGACTTTTCAAGGGTATTTTCCCTTTCCAAAGGGTTTGAAATTTTGATGACTTGTTGAATGTTTGTTTCAAAGTTTTGAGATCCAAGAAAAGTATTTAACTGACTCACAAATTGCACAACTCTAGGATAGAAAAGACAATATTTGTTGAGTCCCCACTTGGATTTCTCCAAACACTAAGACAAAGTGAATAGCTAGAGATTTGGTGACACTAGCTTCCCTCCATGGTACACACTTCTCAAGACCACCAAATCTCAAAATCCTTAAAATCTAGAGATTAAAAAGATTTATTTTGTTTCTACATTGAATCGTATAAATGTGGGGCAGCTTTAGAACAATTGTTCTTGCACCAACAAATAGTAAGGATTTTGGCTTCTAAACAAATTGGTTCTTAGTTCAGGTAATCGGAGACATGGCACCTTGCGAGCATCGAGCAAGCCACTAAAGGATTTAATCAATACTACTAGGGACTCTTATACTTTTTACAGTAGTACCCTATTTTGAAAGACACTGTATGGCTAAGGCCTACATACCATGAGGACTTGACAGTTTAGTCTTATCCATTTATATACTGGCCTGAGTGAAAAACCAGTTGGAGTCACCTTTGAATTTTTCTTAGGTAGGCCCCTCTAAAGGTAAAAAAAATTGAGGGAGTACACTTGTAGTTCAACCACCTAGTTTGTGTAAAGCACAAGGAGGAAACACACACAATCTCTTTCTCACACTAGCATGATTTGTTCAATTTTAAACCCAAACTTGAAATGTGTAGGTATTTTTTTAGACAACCAATATCACTAGAATTCTTTTGATTCTCAAGATCGTTGTGAAGCACGAGAGAAGTGCATACGCATTCGAATGACACAAGTTGTGAAAAAATATTACAAGACAATAAAAACACAAGTTTGTTTTAAGCCTAAAAGTAATGATGAGTTCTTTTTAGAGCACCAAAAACCAAGTGTGAAGTTGTTTGTTCAATTTTAATCCAAAATCCAAATTCTATTAAGTTTTTAAGGTTCAATTTTTAAGCCAACTTTGAAAGAAATATTGCAATGGTTAATTTTAGAGCCCAATTGAAAACTAGTAGTCCTAAAGCATGAAAGGAAAATAACATATGATGGGTTATTTTCCCATAAGTGTTTGAAAACACTATTACAATGAATATCAAATGTCTTTTATTTCACTTCAATGCTCCATGCTCCTCTTAAATTCTACAATCCATGCTCTAATGTTAGATGAAATCAAGAAACAAGAAGATATGAGGGTTAGATAAATGACTAAGCATAAAAACCCTAAAACTTAGACAAAGTTACAATGTGATTTGACTTTAGATTCAAAATTGAAAATTTTAACTCTATAAAAATTGAGAAAAACCTACATTATTGTATAGCTTATGAAATTATACCCCATTTCAAAAAAAAAAATCTCTAAAAAAGACCAAAATATGACCAAGATATGGCCATTTTAAGATGGGGTGCAAAACCAAGAAAACAAAGGTGACCTTGTTTACAAAGGTGATGTCATATTTCACAAGTGACTCTATATCATTACAAAGATTACACTATATTTGCAAAAGTGACACTCTGGTGAAAAAATAAAGGCAATGCTATGCGCTAAACCAAGGACCTCAAAGGCGACTCTATGATGACAAAAGTGACTCTTTTTACAAAGGCGACACTATATTTGCAAAACTGACGCTCTACTAATGTCAAAGGTGATGTCGCTTTCTGGAACCTACAAAAAATGTGATTTTAAAGCCAAAATTGAAAAATGGTTATCCCTCCTTCTAGTGACAAAATGTGAACGATGATCTACACCAAGCTAAACAAAGACAACACAAACAATTAGTCATTCAAATTAGCACAAGAGTCATTCCCTATGAGATTCTTGATCAAAAAAAGATGAAAGCATGAAACAAAAGCACAAAATAAAGCAAATGAAAGCATGTTAACAAACTAAATAGATCAAACCTCCATCCCATTGGGGGATTGGTGTCACTTTGATGTGGAAAGTGGCCCTTTCCCAATTCCTTTGATAAGCTTCAAGATCCTTGATGAATTTGGAGTAGAGTAACAATGCCTAAGATTTGTGGATGAAAATGGATTTGATAAAATGCCAATTTCCCTCAAAGATAGTGATAGCAATTGGATGATTGATGGATGAAATGAGCATAATGACTTTGCATGAGATTGTGGATCCATATTATGAAGAGAATGCTTCTATTTATAGGATTCAAGGGTTGAAAAGAGAGTAAAATTGGTGAATGTGGGATAAAAAGGGAGCCAATAGGAATGTGACACTTGTCACAATTTTATTGGGTGAGGGTGGAGCACATTTTGGGGAATGTGTTGAGTAAAGGAGGATGTAAGAGGAATAAATGAAAATGGTTGAGGATTTGAAAGGTTGTAAGAAGAATTTATTGAATGTGGTTGAGATGTGAGAGGATGTAAGAGGAGTTAATGAGGATGTGAAAGGTTTTTGAAATCCTTTGGAGGGAAATTGAATGAGAGGTTGTTGAGAGGAATATTCCTTGGAATATGCCTTTGTGAGGATAAATAGAGGAATTAGTTAATGAAAAGAAATGAATTTCATGTGCAACCTGGTTAGTTGACCATGGGTCGATTTAACTCTTGAGGAGTTAAAAGCTAGAGGATTTATTAATGTTGATTATAAAGGTGATTAATTAATTTAGAATTAACTAATTGGAATGGATTAGGAGATTGTGACATTTGATTTGATTGATTTAATCAAATGAGAGGATTTAGAGGATTTAATTAAATGATTTGATTTAATTAAATATGATGAATATTAGTTAGAAGAAGGGTGAATTAATCAATAAATTTAATTATTTTATTAATAGCTGAATTTGTTGAATTTAACTAAATAATGTTGACTATTTAATTAATTAACGAATTTAAAGTGATTTAGGAAAAAACAGTGTTAGTTAATCAAAATCAGATACATAGTGTCAATTAGGACTTTTCAAGCATCTACAATAACACTCATCTCAAAATACTTGAAACATTAGAAAAAGTAATGAATAATGAAATATTTAT
Source organism: Sequoia sempervirens (assembly GCA_007258455.2). NCBI lineage: Eukaryota > Viridiplantae > Streptophyta > Pinopsida > Cupressales > Cupressaceae > Sequoia > Sequoia sempervirens. Next base: position 112,243 of record VDFB02127702.1, read on the forward strand.
ATTTTTGTAGCAAGGAGATGAACAAATCTTCATAAATCATCATATCTCTATGTCCCTTTCTACCTCTCTATATATCACTATGTCTCCCCTTAAGCTCTAGACCTATCCCTCCCTCCTTTATTCTCTCTTTGTCCCTCTTTGTACCTATCTTTCTCACTCTCTCTCCTTGAGCTCTAGACATATCTCTCTACCTCTCTCTCCATCCTTCCTTCCTTCTCTCTCTCTCTCTCACTCCCTCTCTTTCTCAAGTCCCTCCCACTCCCTCTCCCTCTCTCTCTCTCCCTCTCCATCTCCCTCTCAATCTCCATCTCCCCTTCCTTCCCTCCCTGAATTCCCTCTCTTCATCTTTCTCTCCTCTCTCTCTCTCTTCTTCTTCTTCTTCTCTCTCCTCTCTCCTCTCTCTCTCTCTCTCTCTCTCTCTCTCTCTCTCTCTCTCTCTCTTCTCTCTCTTCTTCTCTCTCATCCCTCTCTCCTCATTCTCCTCTCTCCCCTCCCTTTGAAGTCCCTCTCCTTCTTAAGTCTCTCTCTCTAGACTCCTTCCCTCTTAGGTCTCTCTCCCTCTTCTCTCTCTCTCCATCTCTCTCTTTGTCTCCTCTCTCTCATCTCTCACTCCCTCACTCTCTTCATGTCTTCACTCTCTCTCTTTAGTCACATCTCTCCATCCCCCTACCCTATCTCCACCTCTTCAAGCCTCTCCTCACTCTATCTCTCTGTCTCTTCATATCCCTCTAGGTTTCTCACCATCCTGCCACTCTGAGGGATGGGAGAGAGAGAGAGAGATAGAGAGGGAGAGAGAGACTTGAGAGGGAGAGAGAGATAGATAGAGGGAGGAGAGGCGACAAACTTGAGAGAGAGGGGAGAGAGAGGGAGAGAGAGGGGAGAGAGAGAGAGAGAGAGAGAGAGAGACCTGAGAGGGAGGTGGAAAGTGAGTGAGTGAGAGAGGGAGAGGGAGGAAGTGGGAGACCTAAGAGGGAGAGAGAGGGAGAGAGGAGAGGGAGAGGGAGAGAGAGAGAGAGAGAGGGAGTGGGAGAGGCCTAAGAGAGGAGAGGAGAGAAAGAGAGGCTCCTAAGAGGAGAGAGGGAGTGGAGACCCAAGAGGGGATATATATGGAAAGTGAGGAGGAGAGATAGAGAGATAGAGGGAGGGAGAGAGAGAGACTCTGAGGGAGAGAGGAGAGGAGGAGAGAGAGAGAGAGAGAGAGAGAGAGAGAGAGAGAGAGAGAGAGAGAGAGAGAGAGAGAGAGAGAGAGAGAGATAGAGGGAGGGAGAGAGGAGAGAGAGAGAGACCTTAAGAGGGAGAGAGAGAGGAGAGAGAGAGGGGAGAGAGAGATGGAGGGAGGGAGGGAGAGAGAGACTTGAGAGGGAGAGAGGGAGAGAGAGAGAGATAGAGGGAGGCAAAGGGAGAGACTTGAGAGGGAGGGAGAGAGTGAGAGAGAGAAGGGGGGAGAGAGAGTTATCTAGTTAAGGTGGGAAGGAGACAACTAAGAGAGAGAGAGAGAGAGGGAGGGACCTAAGAGTGAGTGAGAGAGAGAGAGAGCTGATATAGAGAGAGAGGGAGAGTGACTTGAGATGGAGAGAGGGAGAGAGAGAGACCTAGTAGGGAGATGAAGAGAGAGATATTGTGTGTGTGTAAGAGAGAGAAAGTTGATAGAGAGTGGGAGAGAGACCTGAGAGGGAGATGGAGAGTGTAAGAGATACATGAGAGAAGAGAGAGAGAGTGGGAGAGACCTGAGAGAGAGAGAGAGAGGGAGTGGGAGAGACCTAAGAGAGGGAGTGAGGGAGGGAGGAAGGGAGCCTTGAGAGGGAGAGAAATAAATAGAGGGAAGGAGGGAGAGGGAGAGGGAGAGGGACTTGAGAGGGAGAGAAGGAGGGAGAGAGGAGAAAGAGAGTTGAGATGAAGATGGAGAGAGTGTGTGTGTGAGAGAGAGAGAGATATATATATATATATACTTTGGAGAGATAGAGAGAGAGAGAGGGAGAGAGGGAGGGATATCAAGAGTGAGAGGGAGATGGAGAGGGAGAGAGAGGGAGAGGGAGTGGTAGGGACTTGAGAGAGAGAGAGGGGGAGAGAGAGAGGGGGGAGAGGGGGAGAGATAGAGGGAGGGAGGGAGAGAGAGAGAGAGAGAGAGAGGAGATAGAGGGAAGGAGAGGGAGAGATACTTGAGAGGGAGAGAGGAGGGAGAGAGAGTGGGAGAGAAAGAGACTTGAGATGGAGAGAGTGTGAGTGTGAGAGATTGAGAGAGAGAGATGGAGAGGGAGAGAACAAAGAGAGAGGGACTAGGAGAGACCTGATAGAGAGAGACCTAAGAGGGAGGGAGGGAGTCAGAGAGACCTAAGAGGGAGAGAGACTTAAGTGGAAGAGAGACTTCAAAGGGATGGAGAGAGAGGGGAGGGAGAAGGTAGATGGAGAATGAGAGGAAGATGGATAGGGAGAGAGAGGGGGAGAGCAAGTGGGAGGGACCTGAGAGAGAGAGAGAAGGATAGAGATAGAGGTAGAAATATAGCTCTAGATCTCAAGGAGAGAGAGAGAGAAAGATAGGTATAAATAGGGATAGAGAGAGAAGAAAGGAGGGAGGGATAGGTCCACAGCTTAAGGGGAGACATAGTAATATATAGAGAGGTAGAGAAAGGGACAGAGAGATATGATGATTTATGAGTATTTTTTCATCTCTTTACTATAAAAAATATAAATATTTCATTATTCATTAATTTTTCTAAATTTTCAAGTATTTTGAGACGAGTGTTACAAAAAAATTGTGAAAAGGAGATTTTGCATGCGAAAGTACTGAGCATTTGATGTTTCAAAACTAAAATACAAAGTTCAAATGATTATAATTATTTTTTGTATCATATAGAAACACCACCTATTCCATTACATAGAGCTCTCAATCACCTTTCCAACTCCTATAAAAAGTTGAAATTTTGATAAGAAATGAAAAAGTTATATCCATTTTACTAAAGAGGGTTTTTTAGGTTTTCAAAATGGATATCCGTTTTTATTTTCAAAAAAATGGGTTCCCACTTTCCAAAATGAATACCCATTTTGAAAAACATAACAAATATCCATTTCGGTTTAGTATTACCAAACCAAAATGGATATTGGCTTGGGATTTGGTTCGAGATTGCCTGACCTAGAAAGTCAACCCAAAAATCGTGTTTTGAAAATTTGCTTAGTTTTCTAAAGTTCGCCCTTGTGGCTGACGACTTTTTTTTAATCTGAATTTCATCAAATGAAAAGGGTTTATAGAAAAAATATTCAAATTTCCACCAATATAAGTTTTTCCTTATTTTTAATTTAATAAATAATTATTATTGATTTTCTATATACGTTACGACTAAAGTCCTGATTGATAGGCTGATTGAAAAACTTCTATAACTTTCAAAATACTTAACATTTTTCAAACCTACAAGATGCACCGCATTCTATGCTTCACATACTATAGGATAAAAAAATGAATTTCATAAACTTTTGACAAAGTTATGGTGGTCAAACACAAATGTTTTAATAATTTTGAAATTTTCTAATAAAAAAGTCATAACTAATTATTTACATAGAAAAAAATTACAAAAAAAAATCTGGGACATCTAGACATGTGTCCTCTACTTATATTGAAAGATTCAGAAAAAAATATATTATTTTTTCTTGCACTTAGGGTGGTCAGACATACACCTGCTTCTTATCTTATTCTTGAAAATTTAGTACCACTACATTGAAATTTCAAATTTTCTCAAAAAAAAAATTAGTTTATTCCAAAAAAGGACTAGTAGCCTAGAAACTACATTTAATTTGCTACAACTTTTGTTCTTACATATTTTTCAAATTATGTTAATAACCTATTCAAATTTTTTATGTCAAGTTGCCTAACTCTAATTTTGTGAATTTTCATCGCCACTTAGAGGCCTAGTTTGGACCCCCACGATCTTGTACTAACCCTACTGCAACCACCTAAAACTCAAGAACACCTTCATTATGTGCAACCAGACATACTAAGATAGGAATCCAACACACCAAAAACCTTTGTGGAGTACCAAAACACCTGAATCTTCAAGGTAAGGTAGATACAAACATTATAAGCATGTTCCTAGATCCACAATACTAGAAACTTCACTACAGAGAAATGTGGAGCAATCTCATTTCTCCTAGACACCATGTTTTACCAAATAGACATACTATCAAACACATATTCCACTACAGAATGATAAAGAACCTAAAAAATTGGATATGACACCTCTAAACACCTCTAATCATTACATCCAAACTGCATGGGAATATCTTCAAGCATGAAGAAATGCGGAGAAAAACATTGAACACCACTCTATCACACCAAACTCTCTTTTATTTAAATTTTCTCAAAAGCACTTGGAAAACAAGTAAACCAACTTCATCAGCAACATTGACTAACATCTCTTAAATACATCTACAACAATATCCTCGAACATAAGTCAGACCAACAACCTCTGCAACTATATTGAAGTAGGACATCAATGACAACACCAACAACATTGTCTTGACATTAATACCAACAACTCTAGACTCTCACAACTCCAAAAAATCCAATGCTAAGGGTTGAAATCATCAATACCAATAGCATAAAAACACTCTCTTCAAGGGGTTGACATCAATGACAACACTCAAGCTGCTCACAAACAACTCAAGCTTTCAAGCGTCCAATAATCTACCCCTTTGTCATTGATGGAAACACTTGTTTTCAAAAAAAACCACCAATAGCAAAAGAAACTAACAACAACACTTCATTGTAAGGAGTACTCCCCCTGATTGGGACACCTCTTTTCTCTTTACAAACTTCTGACACCAGTAACGCATGCTTTTCTAGATCACTCTCCTCCTTTGCTCCTTAGACAATACTTTTCCATACTCTCTCTCCATATGGTCTTCATACCATATCCATTTTTTCACTATGTTTTATCAATCGCTTCAACTTTTTCTCCATTTTTTTCAAATTCTCTCCCCCCTTACTCTTCACTATTGTTTTTCAACCATCTCTCTCCCCCTTTCACATCAATGGCAAAGGGCCATAAACTCATCCAACTCTTTTGCTCTCCCCCTTTGACAGCATTCAAAAGGCAACACCTGTGTACAACATCAACAAGTAACAACTACCTACTCCCCTTGAGAGGTAGCCTTCAACATCAATCCATAACCAAGAATGTATCTTGAGGTGATTCCCAGACAGATGCACACACTTATGCATCTAGTTGAAAGGAGGGGCAATAACCCTTAACTTCTCTCAGAGATACTCAAAAGTATCTTTTGGAAGAGCCTTTGTGAAAATATCAACAACCCAATCCTTAGTAGGCACATACTCCAACTTCACCGCATTCTCTGCAACTTTCTCTCTCAAGAAGTGATACCAGATTGAGATATATTTTGTTCTTGAATGCATTATTGGATTCTTTGAAATGTTGATTGCACTTGTATTGTCACACATGATAGGAATAGGTTCATTATATGAAACTTTTATATATTTTAATGTTTGCTTCATCCACAACACCTGTGTGCAACATGATGTTGTTGCAATATATTTTTCTTTTGCAATAGATAATGACATTGAATCTCAATTCTTATTTAGCCATGAAACCAACCTACTTCCAAGAAAGAAAGCATAACCAGTTGTAATTTTCCTTTCATCTACACATCCAACCCAATCTGCATCTGTATATGCACTCAAGGATAATTCAGTATCCTTAGGATACCAGAAGCCATAAATTGTAGTGCCCTTTGAATATCTAAATATCTCTACAACATGAGATTCTTTGGGATCTTGAAATCTAGTCATAAGACAGACTAAATTCATGATATATGGTCTAGGAGCTCAGTAAGATATAATAGTCCATCAATCATTGATCTATATTTCTTCTAATCTATCTTAGGAGATTCATCATTCTTGCTTAACTTACAACTAGTAACCATAGAAGTGCATACCAGTTTAGAGTCATCCATTCCAAAATTCTTCAACATTCCCTTGAAATACTTAGATTATGATATGAATGTAACTTTCTTTGATTGATTGATCTACAAACCAAGGAAGAAATTCATCTCCCCACATATTGACATCTCAAATTCTTTTTGCATTTCCCCCACAAACTTCTTGCACATATCTTCATTTCCTCCAAATATTATATCATCAACATATACCACCACAATCAAGATTTGTTATCCTTCAAATTTGAATTACAAATTGCTATATGTAGTACCTTTTTCAAAATCCTTGTTGCAACAAGTACTTATCTAACCTTGCATACCAAGCTCTAGGAGCTTGCTTCAATCCATATAATGATTTCTTCAATTTGTAGACCATATTTACATCTTCTGACAATTGAAAACCTTATAGTTGTTCAATGTATACCTCTTATCCTAGTTCGCCATTCAAGAATGCAGACTTAACATCCATCTGATATACTTTGAAATCTTTATGTGTTTCAAAAGATAAAAATATCTTGATAGCTTCCATTCTTGCAACCAGAGAAAATGTTTCTTCAAAGTCTATACTTTCAAGCTATGAGTAACGCTTACACACAAGTATACTCTTGTTTCTGACAACTTTTCCATCTTCATTCAACTTGTTTTGAAATACCCACCTAGTACCAATCACATTCTTGTTTTTCAATCTTGGGACCAATTCCCAAGTAAGATTATTTTCTATCTATTCTAACTCTTCCTTCATTGCTTTGATCCAATTCTCATCTTTGCATGCCTTAGTCACTATTTTTGGTTCCACCTTAAAAAGTAAACATAAATCTACTTGTCCCTCTATCATAACAACCTTTCTCCTTGTTAGCACACCTTTTCTCTTATCTCCAATGATAATATCTTTTGAATGATTCTTTTGCACATACTTAGGAGTCTTAGGATTACTTTTTAGAGCTTCTTCCTCTTCAACTTCCAACTCTTTTCCTTTTTCTTCAGCCTTTTCTTCTTCACTACAAGGGGATTCATCAGATTCATAACCTATTAGTACTAAACCTTGATGTGGTTCTTCATCCACTTTGACACTTGCACTCTCAATAATATTCTTCAATATTTTTTTGTAGTACCGATAGGCCTTACTTCTTGTAGAGTATCCAAGGAAGATTCCTTCATCAGATCTTCCATCAAACTTTCCCAAGTTTTCCCATCTCTCTTGATATAACATTTTCTTCCAAAAACTCTAAAATACTTCACAATAGGGGGTTTATCATACCATAACTCATATGGAGTCTTTGAACTATTCACTCTTGCTTGACTTTTGTTAAGAATGTAGACTACACTATGAATTTCTTCTCTCCAATAGACATCCAAAAGATTAACTTCCTTCATCATTGTCATAGCTACTTCCTAAACTATTCTATTTTTCCTTTCCACAACTCCACTAAGGAGTTCTAGGGGCTAACAAATGCCTCTTTATTCCATGATCTTCACAAAAACTATTAATCTCATTTGAAATAAACTCATCACCTCTGTCAGACCTCAAACATTTGATTTTCAAATTCATTTCATTCTCAACCATATCCTTAAATGCTTTAAACTTTTCTAGAGATTCTTATTTTTCTTTGAGAAATGTAATCCAAGCCATTCTAGAACTATGTCAGGTGTTTGATAGGACATCCCCTTGTCGAGACACTGAACTTATAACTTTCATCCCCTTGTTGATCTTTGAAGACTTCATCTTTTCCTTGAAAAGATGTTGATTGGCTGCTACAGTATGATCTTCTTGAAATATTTGTTTATTATTGTTTATAGGAGGATTCGTTGTTCTTTCTTTTAGCTCTGTAATGAAAAAGGAATCTTGCTTCTTTGCATCATGTATAATAGTCTCTGAAAAGAAACCATTAATGATTTCAATGGTTGGATCTTCTTGACTAAGGAGCTGATATCCCTATTGGATAACTGAAAACAAGTCCTCAAATTGTTGTTCCTTATGCTCTTCATCCATAATAGAATACAACTCCTCCTCAACAAAGTGGGGCAGCTCATCAAATAAGTTCATAGGTTGCAATACATTATCTTCTAAAACCTTTTCAATAGCCTCCTTGACTTGAATGGGCTGATCACATGCCTCTCTTTCATATGATACTAGCTCATCATCTATGTTAGAACAAAAAGCCTCTATGATGCCTGAAAAAATGTTCTCATCTAATTAATAATTTTGCATGAAAACCATATGAGTTTTATCATTTAGTTGCTCCATACCAGGCATAGATGCTATCATGCATGTGGTATCCTCATTTTCCCTAACAAATTGAGGAAGCTCATCGAACAAGTCAGCAATATTCTCTAGCTATTCCAAATCAACTGGTAAGTCAGGTACCTGTGTGCTCTCTTCAGCTTGCTCAATAAAACTAGGTGGTTGGTCAAATAAAGAAATTGAATCATCCTCCTCAGGTAGCACCTTTTCCAGTGAAACTTGGGCATCCTCTGACTGCAAGTGGAGATCATTAACTAGTAATTCTCACATTCTACTTTCAGCCATCTTATAAATAGCATCATAATTTTTTTCAAATGAATCAAAATCTAAGGGGTTCAGCAATGAATTTGATTCAACATTGTCTTTGCATCTGCTATTGTTGTTTTGGGCTAGGAACATAGTACAAACAACAACTTCCTGCTCCTCTTTTTCATTCCTCCAACTTGGAACCTTATTTGAGTAAGATTCTACGACTTCTTCCTCTTTCTGATCTTGAATTAGCACACAAGGAATATCCTTACTAAGGTTTGGCATTTTATAGTCAAGATGCTTGGTCCAAGAAGGCTACCATAACTGTTCAATACCTTGATTACCTAGTTCAGGCTCTTGACATGTCTGAAATTGAGGATTAATGGATTGATTTGACATATTTTGTTCATTCATGAGCTCATGTAGGGGTTGATCTTTAACATTAGATTGAATATTACCCCTGTAACTTGGAATTTCAAGTCTAGAAAACTTACTTGGAGATTGTGTAGAAACCTTAAAAACCTCTTCCTTTGTTGGGTGAATTTTTTTGAAAAAAATTGATTGGGCTTCCATCGTTGGTGCTTGGGCAATCAACATTCTAATTTTCTCTTCTTTAGTAGCAAGATCTTCTTCATACTGTCTACTCTGCATCGACAAGTCTTGCTCATAGGGATAGGCCTGATAGGCCATCTCTTCTTGTTGTTGATTGTACTCTTGCTGCCTCATGTTATTCATCATATCATCAACCTCTTGGAACTGATTTTGGACATATGAATATTGATTTGAAGGCTGAGCAGGGGTGGTTGAGAGGTAAGCATGTTGAGCATGTTGATAGGTTGTTGTTGCATGGTTGTTTGGGATAAAACCAGCAACATGATTGGCCTAATATGGCTGCACTGAACTTGTTGAAACTATTAAATATGCTCGGAGTCACCAAGTATAACTTTGTAACCTCTGAAAGGAAAAAATACACTGCTATATATACCAGGATAGCAGCTTGAAACTCTTAAATTCTTTCTCTGAAGTGTGCTTCAGGGTCCCACCGGGTGTGCCAAAAATTGTTGTCAAACAAATTGCACCTGAATGCTTGAATAATTAAATTCAGCAATCTGTTGAAACATTGGATCAAAATCAGGTTGTGGGTGACCTATAATGAGATTGAACCTCTGGATTCTAGGCTAGCTTCCTATATGATTCTTAAATTAATAATTGGTAACTTACTAGAAAAAGGATAGAGGAACTATTGTTAAATGCATGTGAAACTGTAAATTGAAAGGTGATGCACCTAGTTGATAAAGATCTGCAACTATGATTCACAATAAATTTCATGAAAACTATCCACACAAGTCGATCTTAATAGTTTAACCACCTAAATGACTCTAAGGGATGCTTGAACAAATCACCTTTGAAGGAAAACAGGGTTTTCACAGCAAAGAAGAATATTATTCATTTACACAAACTTAGACCTATGATTTTACTATTTGAATACATGCAAATATAAATGAGACAAATATTTTAAAGGTTCAGACATTTAAACACAGAAAAACTTCATCAAATCATCCATAAAAGCAACATAATTACAAGGTAGACTTTTGATTTCACTGCAATTGAAGGAATATTTGCAAAATGACACAAATAAACCTGTAAACCTGCTACTGTATTAATCTGTAAATAAAGCTGAGTTACATGATAATTCACTTTGTAGAGTGCAAAGGCTGAAAAACAAAAACTAGGGGAAAAAGATAAACTTTTTCCAATATATACAATGAGAACGCACTCCAAAGTGCGTGAAAATGAAACTAAAAGTCAATTTCAGTATACAAATGATAACTCCAAGGAAAATCTTGAGCAAAATAAAATATCTCCAAGAGAAGAGCTCAAACTCATGCAAAAATTAGTGAACTCAATCTCAAACTCACAGTCACAATGTGTACAACTGATCTGTAACTCAAACTGGCTCCAAAATGTATGAAAATAGCACTGAAAGAGATCTGAAAGTGAAAAAATATCCTCCTCGAATGCCTCTCATGAGAAAAAATAAAAAGTCTCAAAAAATGGGCCCGCGATTGAATTGAAATGAAATCCATATGCTGCGAACCCCAACTCATGTCATGCGTAATCAAAATATCTCCCAAACTGAAGCAAAGTGAAAGGAAACTCCATCATTATCTCCATTTTGTCTTTTGCATGAAAAAGACTCCAAGTCAGAAAACACAACGCTCTTGATAACTATATTGACTTTACTTTTGCTCTAGTTGTATCTTCTGCATGGATTTGAGAAGGTTTTCATTTAATTAAATATTAAAAATAATCACCAAATGATTAAATTAATATTTTTACACTAGATATCAACTCCTTTAATCACATGTTTTAAATATTACAGTAATAATTATATTACTTTTAATATTTAATTGAATATTATTTTTTCTTAAAATCCATGCAATGTCAAAGAAAGCCTTTGAAGTCAGCTTCAAAGACTCATGGCCTCATGTATCATTCTTAGCATATATCTCAAATATGCATTCCCTATTCAAATACATTCGCCAACCCCCATGCATATGATACTTAGCATTCTTGTTAATTCCTCATCACCCTTACATGGAATATATAATATCAAATATCAAAATATTAAGAGAACACATCATTTGCAAGGGTCAACCACATAATACCTAAGAACTTTTGACTTGACTTCAAGGCCATTAGTAATAACTTGAAATGCTTATGTTCAAAACAAAAATCAAAAACTCCATTTTGTCTTAGGGCGAATAGACAAAAGAAATCAGTGACCCTAAAAATCATTATCATTCTTCATTTTGACTTTTGGAAAGAAGCTTCATGAAGAAGCTAGCCGCCATGTTGCTAGGGTTTGAAATAGACTTTTTCATCATTGAGTAGCTCGAATCTGTGTTTTATTGATGCATTTTTGTCTCTTTTCTCTGTCAAAATACAAGCTTTTACTGCCTCTGGCCACCATATCAAAAGAAATGTTGCAAAAAAAACTTAAAATTTTTGGCTATCGACCTCTCTATAAATTTTTTTTGCATTAACGAATAAGGTAAGTCTATGCTTAAGCTATTTTTGGGTTTTTATTCCATTCCTGAGATAAATATTGATCTAATAGCTGCAGCCATGCATGGAGTTTATGCATTTTAACTTTATTTTTCTTTGTGCTTTTCCTCTGTATTTTTCATGGTTGCTATGAGAGCTTGGCTTATGCGTTTTGAAGCTCAAAGAGAGCTCATTCATGGGATTTTTTTATTCTACTTCAAGTGCATGATAGTAAGTTTCATTTATGCCTTTATTTCTCTGTTGAAATACAAGCTTTTGGAAACTTTTCCTGTATAAAGTGAGTTGATAGATCTTTTATAAATAAAAGAAAATCTCCAGGCCACCATGAAATCTATGTATGTTGACCTTTCTCTCTGTGTTGTTTGTCATTACTGGCCACGACTATACATTATCTTCATCTGGGTATCTGTAATTCATTGTATTTTATATTTTGAGAGCAAACCCTCATGGCTGTAAGAATAAAACATGTTGGATTTGGGTTTTCTTTTCCTTGAAACATGAAGCAAAAATTGATATATTTCAACTCTGTTAGTTGAGAAAACATCCATCTTACACCTTGTTTCTATGTCAATGGCATAACCCATGAGATTTTTCATTTGTGTTACAAATACAACCCAGGTCGTGGTATTTCTCCATCTGGGTATCTTGTTTATCAACTAGAATACTATTTCATTCATGAATAATCATGGAGGGTGACTTCCATCAAACATATTTCCCTGACTGTTCCTCATGATCTTGGCTTATAGATCCCGATCAGACTATTTATGATATGAACTGTTGAGTTATTCAATGAAAGGTTGAACCTATATTCAAATCTTCAAAACTGCTATTTCTCATAGTAGTTAATGAATGAACTATAACTTGATCATTTTATTTCTGTTACTACTAAGTTACACACCTTATAGATTTTGTAGAAGCATATCTGGAAATCTCCTTGGTATGGACAGCCAATGCAAATATAAATAATGAATGTATGATAAAAAATTTCTTCAAATTGTTAGCAGTATCAACATTATTATTAACATGTTATGCACTTGATTCTCTGTAATTCCATTAACTCTGCAAAAAACACCATATTTCTTTTGCACATGTGACTATTTCCTTTTTGATGTTATCATTTGGTACTTGAAACATGAATGCCTGTAGATACTTTTCTGTATTCTCCATACCTTTTAAATGTTTTCTAAGCCATATTTTGCTGCTTTTCTATTGAAAACAAATCTGTTTATTTGTCATATCCTTGATTATTTTGATGATGACTCTTGTTGATGATTTACAATGCAATGAAAAAAATGGGAATGATTCCCTCATTATGATGTTGAAGTTAATCTATTCTTCTGAGTCTTATGTAGACTGTGTATGTACCTTGGAGTTGTAAGAAACAATTAATTGCTTGAGTGCTATGCTTTCCCTTCAGTATAAAGGGGCTCAATGCCTCATCAAAATGTGAATGTAAATGAAAGGCATAGTTGAAACAAGAGATGATAAATGCAATCAATGCTCTCTTAATATGTTTCTTTAATTGTTCTTTTGAATGATGAGCAAAAGATAATTGCTCAATCTATTTTACCATGCTATTAGACTACTTGATGACAGTCCTAGATGATGACAGTTTCTTTGATGCTTAAATAACTCTCATATATGAACGTTGAATGAGAGAAAACCTTATGATATTTCAGGCTCAACCCTTGTGGGAGCCTGTTTTACTCCACATATCTGATAAGATGATCACAAACATGATGAACCTGTTCCTACACATTCAAACAAACAAGTTAGCAAAAATAATCGAAGCTGAAAGCTTCCATTGAGTTTTGTGTTCCTTGATTATCAACCTTTGTAACTCAATCATCTGGCGAATGCCTGATTGAATGTAAATTACATTCCTGTTGGTAGCATAGGGATAAAGTAGAATGTAATTCATCATTGCTTAGAGTACATCTCTAACATCATCTTTTTACAACTTTGCAAGTTCATAGATCATGAAAACGAGGCTGCAGCTTGGAGACATGACGACTGAAGACATCAAGCGAAAGTGATTCATCATCACAAGCAATGATGAATTGCTTCTCTTCTTTGTGTTTATGTTATCTTCAGTAGTGTATCTTATCATTGAATTTTGCATTCATTATTTGATTATCATAATCAAATTCAGTTACTCTCGCTACTTGTGCAAGATTTCAGTGTTTTTACAAAATGAATAAAAAGCGTTATTATGCAACTTTCTAATTTTATATTTTAAATACTTGCACAATAAAATTGCAATTCAGATTTAATTTGATGTTTATGATGAACAATGAATACTTTAGCAACAAAACTTGAAAATTTTTGTACCTATCAATGATGAATTCGGTTCAGATCTACCTATTTGAGCTCATAGTGAAAAATAGGTAACAGTATCATCACCAAAATTAACGAGGTCACCATCATACTTTTCAAGATTAAAAAGATCTCTTATCACCTATCATATGATTTGAGCATCCAATGTCAATGATCTAATAATTCTTCTCCTCTCTAGCATGAAAAGTAGTCAACATAGTTCCTTCAATGTTATGGCCTATTTCTGGAGCACTTTCCTTCACACATCTTTCAAGATTAGTAGAATTAGTTCCAAAATTTAGAGCCATGAACAAGCATTCATCACTATCTTCATTCTGACAATCTAATTCTTCATCATCAGATACACTAATGTCCTTTTCAACATAATAACTCTTCTTGAAAAATTACCCTTATGATCCATTTGTTTATCATTAGTAACTTTGATTGGACATTTAGATGTACATAATGACCTATCTTTCCATAATTGAGACATTTGAAAGGTAGCTTGCCTATGTACTTTCGAGTACCATTTTCAATCTCCTCACAAATTTTCTTTCCACCTCATCAAGATCATTTGGATCTAATCCAATATCCTTTTCCACTTTCTATACTTTAAAAGCAGTTACTTTGTTTATAGTGTCTTGACCAAACTCTCTCATTTCAAAAGAAGTTAAAGCACCAAACATTTGATCTCTAGAACAATTATCGAAATTTTGAGCTTCCTCAATAGTAGAAACTTAATGACTATAAGCTTTAGGTAAAGTTCTTAATACCTTTTTTACCACTTCACTTTCATCCCAATTTCCACCAAGACCATCAATGAAATTGACAACTTCATCAACTCTAAGCATGTAGGTAGCAATATCTTCAACTTCAGACATCCTTGGGGTTTCATATTTGGCTTTTTAGATTTGCATCTTTGCTTATTTAACATTATCATCTCCTTCATAGATTCCTTCCATTTTTTTCTAGACATATTTAGTAGGTTTGTAGCTTATAACCTTCACAAGTTCTTAATCAATAAGACCACTCATGATTGCATTTCTTGCTTTATCATTATTCTCATATTCCTTGATCTCACCATCAGTTGATGGTCCATTTGTAGGCATAGTATAAACTCTTTCAACAAACTGCCAAACACCAAATCCAAGGGAGACTAAGAAAGACTCCATCCTAGGTTTCCAATAGGTAAAAAAATTTCCATCGAACAAGGGGACTTTAACACCTTCCCTGTGCATCATCTAGATCTATCTTAAGTGGTTAAGCTTCTTCTTGGGAACTGAAGCTTTGATGCCACTTGTTAGATGCACATGACAACTGAGAGGAGGGGTGAATCAATTGTATACTTTTAAAACATTAGAAACCATCATTAACATTCAGATCCACATTAGTTCTTAAACCTTATCCACCATTAAACACTTAACATACATTAACAAAATGTAAACATGTAAAGTAGTAATGCAAACACATCAAACACATAAGAATACTATATTTATGTGGAAAACCAAAGAAGGGAAAAACCACGGTGAGGATTAGCTCACTAATATATGAATTACGACACCGAATACAATAAGGCTCACTACCTAGAAAGATAAAGAAAGGTTCATTGCTAAAGGACTCACTGCCCAAAAGAAAGAAAGAAAGAAGGGGTGGCTCATTACCAATTTGAACTACTAATAATGCATCTCTCATATGTTGAAGGTACAGTTCCACTGAAGCACAAACAACTCATCAAATAGACTAAAATGTAGATACCTTCTCCTCACTACATTAGGAAGTCATAGGCATTAAGGATCACACTTAGATCATTACACCTAATCAAACTAGCATCTTCTACATCACACACTCTCTACTCTTAATTCACACAATATTTCTTCTTGCATATATAGCCTTTGCGACCTAAAACAATCTCAAGTGGGTCGGCCTTAATGAAATGTGTACACCTCAACCATGCAACATCAAATAGGTTGGCACAAAACTCTTCCAAAATATAAATAAATGATTCCAAACCATGAAAATACTTAATTGGGACCCAAATCTACATAGACACACTTCTCAAAACTTCCTCAAACAATATTTATCCTCTACAATTAGCGCTAGCACACTAGGTCAGCCAAACTTGCACTAACACTAACAAGCGGCTCCAAACATGCCTCTCAAGATCTAGAAACATCTCATAGAACAAACAATTACATTCCATAGTATTCATACATCTCAAAATATTCCAAAATCATCAAAATATTTTGCACAACTATTGCAACCACCTGAAACTCAAGAACACCATCATTCTTTGTACCTAGACATATTGGGTCAAACATCCAACACACCAGACACCTTTGTGGAGCACCACAATACCTAAAACTTCAAGGGAAGGTATATAAAACAATTATAGGCATGTTCCCAAATCCATAATACCATAAACTTCACTACAAAGAAATGTGGAGCAATCTCATTTCTCCCAAACACCCTATTTTACTAGACAAACATACTGTCAAACACATCTTCCACTATAGAACAATATAGAACCTAAAACTTTGGATATGAAAACTCTAAAAAACTCTAATCATTACATCCAAACCACATGGGTATACCTTCAATCATGAAGAAATGTGGAGCAAAACACTAAACACTACTTTGTCACACTAAACTCTCTTTTATTCAAATTTTTCTCAAAAGCACTTGGAAACCAAGTGAACCAACTTCATTAGCAACATTAATAACATATTTTCAATACATATAAAACATATACAATAATCCCTCAAACATAAGTTAGACCAACAACCTCTGCAACTATACTAAAGTAGGACAACAATGACAACACCAACAATATTGTGTTGACATTAATACCAACAACTCTAGACTCTCACAACTCCAACAACTCTAATGCTAAGGGTTGACATCATCAAAACCAACAACATCCCAACACTCTCTTCAAGGGGTTGATATCAATGACAACATCCAATAAACTCACAAAAAACTCAAGATTCCAAACTTCCAACATTTTTGGAATACCACAGTGGTATTCTCCCCCTCAAACTTCTATATATTGATGCCTTATCTTTGTTAGAAGTTGGCTTAGAGGAGTTGAAGTTTGGCATAATAGGATGTTGCCTGATTCCATAGAGGAATGTGACTTCAAATATTTTCATATTATGCAACCAACAAGCCCATTGATATATTGTAATCTCATTTTATTTAAGAGATAGTTAAATATTATGTTTCCTTCTTGCACTGTTTTGTGTAATACTTTATTGTTGTGGTGAGTTTCAAATTGTAAGGGGAGTCCCCTTTGCATTGGTGATATTAGAGCTCTTGGAGAAGGAGACCAATGACTCCATATTTTTGTAGGTTTGAAAGTGTTTGGACAACATCAAGCAAGTTTCAAGATTGCAAATTCATTACTTCAGTGGCTCTCAATAGAAGATTATAGGTTCAAGGAGTTGAGGCCATAGGAAGAAGGTGGATTGAAGAGTTCTAATTTTTGGCTATTATTTTTTGTTGTATCAGACCTCCACATCTAATTTGTGAGGTTTTCCAATAGCCCATATGGTTGTATATGATATATTTTCATTTTGGCAATGATTTCCATGTAATATGGAGAAAAGTTGAATAGTTAATCAATCAAAATTCTTGCACATTTTTGGAACAATTTCTTGTAATTCCTTTTTTTCATTTATGTTGTTGGATTTTGTATTTGAGGGCTTGGGTAGCCCTTACATCACATATTTCCCTCAAGTATATCATCTATCAATTTTATGCTTTGAACAATGAGAAAAAATATGCCTAATATTAAAATGTGTACACCAATAAAAGGGTAAATCCTCATAATTGAGCAATTGGTTCCAACACCTATCTATAGTTTTTAAAAATATACCCACTAGAAGTTCTTTGGTAATATCCATCTCCACTAGGATATGAGCATATGTTGTATGCATATAGTTTGATGAACCATCATCCACCCCCAAAAAAATCCCCAAAAAATTACTAATAGCTTCAAAACAAGATTCAAACCAAGATTATAATGGAAGATTTGGGAGTCTTACCCATATTGGAGTAGCATCAAAAGATTCAGTGACATGATTGAAAGAAGGGTTTCATGGTTTGGGCATAAATAGATACTTCTCACAACTCTAATGATAGTCACATAGGATTGCATTTCTATCTCAAAAATTGTCAAATACCACCACAAAAAAACCCTTGTGCACAAGGATAAATTTGAATATCGCCATCCAAAATGGAGCACCTTGTGACTATAATCCATTGATGTAGCTCATAGAGGCTTGGCCAAAACCCTTTGAATCTCCCAACTAAACCCAACTTTGTGAAATATGCTTCATTTTAGCCACTTCTCTTTTGATTTCCTCACCAAAATTTATTGTTGGGGAAGTAACGATCCATTAGAGAGGCCAAGTTGTTTGATTGAGACCAGAGACCAACATGCTAGTGCCCTCTTTCCATTCTTGGTCTACAAACATTGTCTTACCCATTGTCCTAAACAAAGGCCAAAATCTTGTTGCAAAGACGGTTGTCGTTACACCATAAGATCGACATGTTAATGCTTGATTCAACCACCAGAGTTAATGAATCCACGGGAGGTGGTTAAGCCATGTCATGAACCCAAGCATTGTGTTGCACAACACAAGGAGGCCAAAGGCACACACCTTGTAACAATCCCCCTCAACACAAGCGATGGTTTTAAACCCATGAACAAGGCTCTGGTACCAATTGTTGTAAAGACGGTTGTTGTTGCACCAAAAGATCGCCCTATTAATACCCAATACAACCACTAGAGTTAATGAATCCATGAGAGGAAGTTAAGCCATGTCACATGTTGAATGAACAAGACAATTAAGAGGGGGTGAATCAATTGTATCTTATCAAAACATCAAAACCCTCATTAAAATTTAGATTCACAAGCATTCATTAAACCCTTAATCTATTATGATAAATTACCATGAAAAGAAAATAACATAAAAGTATTGAAACAACTTTAACACCATGCATAAGAGAACACCAGATTTACATGGAAAAACTAAGGAGGAAAAAACCACAGTGAGAATTAGCTCACAATATAAGTAATTGCAAAATCAGTTACAAAGGCTCACTACTAGAAGGGGCACGTTACCCTGAAAGGCCCACAACCAAGGCTCACTTTCAGAATAGAAAAAGAAGATAGAGAAGAAATGTTGCATAGAGAAAATGATCTCAATGCAACAAAAAAATCCACCACAATAGCTCGAACACCTTCGTAATATGTTTGAATGATTGTAGACACCCTCTACTCACTACATCCGGTAATCCAAAACTTGAAATCTCTCACTTCTCTACTCAATTTCACACGTTACAACTCTACAATTCACATTATTCACATTACACACTTCACACTTTCATCTATCTTAACCTCCTTTAACAATTCAACTCATACTTATACTGTTCCTCAACCTTAAAATCCTTTACAAGGTCTACCTCAAACATGCAAATTAAAATTAGGTCGGTGCCAAAAAACTTCCATGGAAGATAGAAGTGAATGTAGACCACATCAAAACTTAATTGGGGCCCAAATCAACAACATTACTTAACCACACACTACCATAAACAATAATTACCCTTCGCATATAGTGTAAACACCAGGTCGACCATTAGGTCTGTGCAAACACCATTACACTTTTAAGTACATGCTTCCTAAAAATCAAAGATGAATTGTGAACCACACACCATGCTTGAACATGATCTAGAATATTCCTCAAACATCTTGAAATCTAACAAACTCCACAATAACTTCCATTTGAAGAATATACAAACCCAGTACACTCAAACAACTCTGCCATACACTATTACTTGAAAAAATATCTTTTGAAGCACCAAACCTCAAATCCTCTCGAATGAGGTAAACTACCAAAACCATAAACACTCCTAAACAAAATCGTGAGACCTAAAGCATAACTTTGGAGAAATGCAGAGGAAAAACATTTCTCCTAGACACCTTTGTAATGCACAATCACACATTGGTGAACACAACTTCTATTGTACAATGATCCATCATATCATCTCTTGAATATAACATCTCTAAACACCTCTCACCAATATATCTGAATCACATAGATAGATATTCAACCTAGAAGAAATACAAAGCAAAACAAGAACACCTCTCTATAACCTAGAACAACATTGCAACACACTATTTCCTATTTTTATCATTTTTTCTCAAAACCACTTGGAAACCAAGCACTAGAGACACATACACATCATCTTCATCACTACTACATCCATAGATAGAAGCTTATCAAAGTAGCAATAGAGGTTAACACCAATAGCTTAACTAATGACAACATAATATAATAAATCAAAGAATAAACAACAACTGTTCATCTTCAACACCAGTCTCCCTCAATAAATACAGTTGACGCCAATGACAACACAAGCTTGTTGACACCAATGACAACACAAGCTTTCTGACGCCAATGACAACACCAATTTGCACATACTTGCAACAATCTCCCCCTTCGTCATTGATGGCAACACGTGATGTGAAAAACCATCAAAGACACAACAACTCTAAACATACATGTTTCCTTTTCTCTTTTCTTTTTACTCATTCTCCCCCTTACATGATTCTTTCTTCAACTTTCTCTTTCACAGTATTCTCGTTCTCCTTATATATTTTTCTCCCCCCCATGTTCATGACTTTTTCGTGCATGATTCTCTCTCCCCTTAAAAGTTGCTCTTTTTCTCATGATTCTCTCTCCCCCTTTGAAATCAATGGAAAAGGACATAATGGTTGCATTATTCTCCCCCTTTGAAATTACATAATTGCTCTACAAAACCTTTCCATTACTACTTTGAATACTCCCCCTTAGGATTATACACCAATCTGCAACAATCTGCAATACCACTACCTACTCCTCCTAAGAGGTAGCCACCAATCATTAGTCTAGAATAAGCTAGATAAATCTTGAGATCCACTGGACTGATGAATCTCCTTATGCATCTAGATCAAAGGAGGGGCAATAACCCCCAAATTCTCTCAAAGATACTCAAAAGTATCCTTAGGAAGAGCCTTAGTGAATATATCAACAATCTGATCCTTTGTAGGCACATACTCAAGCTTCATTTTATTCTCCACAACCTTCTCTCTTAGAAAGTGATATCTGATTGAAATGTGTTTTTTCCTTTAATGCATCACTAAATTCTTTGAAATTTTTATTGCACTTGTATTGTCACAAAAAAAATGGGCTCATCATACACCACTATGATATCCTTCAATGTTTTCCTCATCCACAACACTTTTGTGCAATAAGATGTTGCTATAATGTACTTAGCCTCTGCAGTAAATAAATAAATTGAATCTTGTTTCTTACTTATCCATGATACCAATCTACATCCAAGAAAGTATGCACCACCGCTTGTACTTTTTTTATCATCCACACAAACAACCTAATTTGCATTTTTGTAAGAAGTCAATGTGAAATTAGTATCCTTTGGATACCACAAGCCATGATCTAGAGCGCCCTTTAGGTATCTAAATATCCTCTTCACTACTACAACATGTGACTCTCTAGGATCTTCTTGAAATCTGGCCACAAGACAAACAACATGCATAATATCTGATCTAGTAGCAATTAGATATAGCAGTCCACTAATCATATATCTATACTTGCTCTAATCAGCCTTAGTGGATTCATCATTCTTACTCAATTTGTAACTAGTAACCATAAGAGTACATATCGGTTTGGATTCTTCTATTCCAAACTTCTTCAACATTTCTTTGACATACGTTGACTGTGAAATGAATATGCCTTTATCTATTTGATTGATTTGTAGCCCAAGGAAGAAATTCATCTCCCCAAACATAGACATTTCAAACTTTTTCTACATCTCTTCTACAAAATTCTTACGCATAGCTTCATTGCCTCCAAAAATTATGTCATAAAGATACACAACTACAATCAAGATTTGATCTTTTTCAACCTTAAAGTAAAGATTACTATTTGTGGTACCTTTATTGAATCCTTGTTGTATCAAATACTAATCCAACCTTGCATAACAAGCTCTAGGAGCTTTCTTCAATCCATACAATGCCTTCTTTAATTTGCAAACCATATTAGGTTTATTTGATAACTTAAATCCTTTTGGTTGCTCCATGAATACTTCTTCCAACTCTCCATTCAAGAAAGCTGACTTCACATCCATTTGATAAACTTTAAAATCCTTATGTGTTGCAAATTCCAAAAACATTTTGATTGCTTTCATTCTAGCCACCAAAGAAAATGTCCCCTCAAATTCTATTCCTTCAACTTGTGAGAAGCCCTTACACACAAGCCTTGCTTTGTTTCTTACCACTTCTCCATTCTCATTTAGTTTGTTTCTAAACACCCACTTAGATCTAATTATGTTTTTGTTTGCTGGTCTTGGGACAAGTTCCCAAGTCTAATTCTTCTCAATCTGCATAAGTTATTCTTCCACAGCTTTCATCCAATGTTCATCTTTGCATGCCTCAATCACTGTTTTAGGTTCAACTTTAGAAAGTAGACACAAATTTACCTCTTCTTCAACAACTTTCCTTCTTGTCAGCACACCTTTTCTTTTGTTTCCAATGATCTTTTCTTCAAAATGATTTCTCTACACATACTTAGGGATTTTAAGGGCCTTTTTCAGAGCTTCTTCCTCTTCATCCTACACTTCATGTTCCTTAGATTTTCCTTCTTCTCTATAAGCAGGATCAACTGATTCATATCCATCTATCATCACTGGATTCTATGAATCTTCATCAACTTTGACACTTGCACTCTCAACAATATTTCTTAACCTTTTATTGTAGCACTAGTAGAATTTTATTTTAGTAGAATATCCAAGGAAGATACCTTCATCAGACTTTTCATTAAACTTTCCTAAGTTTTCATCATCTCTTTTGATATAGCATTTTCTTCCAAACACTCTAGAGTAATTGATAGTAGGGATCCTTCCATACCACAACTCATAGGGATTCTTTGTGCTTTTTGCTTTTTCTTGAACTCTATTAAGTATGTAAACAACAATATGAATTGCTTCTTTCCAATAGACTTTCAGTAGGTTGGATTCTTTGTGTAAGACCCCATCCCTTGTGGCCTTGTTGATCTTGTTATTTATTGATGGTTTATATTTTATGTCCTTTTATGTTGGGTAATATACATTAGTGATGATTATTGCTATACTTCAAAGATGCTCATATTCTAATTTTTAACTAATTAATCTTATCTCAGTAATGGTTGTTGTGATATCATGTGATAGCCAGACGAGTTTTATTCCTTGTCTATTGAAGTATGCAATTATCAAGATGTTTAGTATTGGTAATAGTATTCTATATATTATGTGAATTACATGATATTAGGTGATCATATACTATGAGTGTGAGTAGGTGTGGTTATAAAGATGATGATTAATATTAAATGTTTAATTATAGTAGTATGCATTAAAAGTTAAATAGACTATTGACGTAAGAGGTGAGATTTTGATAACAGATAGTATGATCAATTGTTGCTTGCCTCTAATAGGTATCATGCAAGAAGGTTGAGTAGATTAGTGGATTTAATTTTCTATTTGATTATTAATCTTGAAATTTATTTTCATATGCCATTGTTCAATTATTATTAATCATGAATAATACTGACACTTTTTTTCTAGTTGAGTAAATAGGTTAAAATCAGCCAATATTGATAAAGGAGTCACATAGCTACTTCCCTTATGTTATTCTTGTGAATTTCTAGTTTTGTCAAGGATATGCATTTTAACCTTGTTTTGTAAGAATTGTGTGTGTGAGAGAGGTTTTTTTATTAAACCCTTGAGTCACCTTTTAAATTTTATTACTTATTTTATGTCTTATGAAGTCCTTATGTGGTTTTAATTGTTTAAAAAGTTTCCTAGGTGGTAGGTCTATGGGTTAGGGGTCTTTTTATCACATAAAACCACTTTAATAAAGTCTAAAACTCACTTTAATTACACACTTATGAAAAGTGGAGAAAATTGGAGTTGGTTGGGTGGTTGGAAAGTTATAGGGAGGTGGTTGTCTTTTCCCTTCTATTTATTCTTTATCTTTGTGAGGAGAAGGGGCTTCTCTCTTTTGCTTGGCTTCTCTCTTTTTGCTTTGGTTTTAATTTTGTCCTTGGGATGCTTTCTTCTTTTGGGAAGGAGAATTCTTGGTGGAGATAGAGGAGAGGATGGGAGAGGAAAAATGGGGCTTGGAGAAGGAGAGGCTATCACCTTTTGGATTTTCACTTAGTTTGGTAAGGTCAACCCCTTTGTAGATCCTTATTTAAGATGCATAAAATATTTCTTATGTTTTGAATTTTATGTGTAACTTATTGCTAGATCCTTTTGAGGTATATGTTGAAATTATGTGTTTGGTTTTGTCTTGTTGAAGTTCCACCTTGTTTTAGTTTCTCTTAATGTGTGAAACAAAGGAAGATAGGTTTTGTGAAATGGATTGATAACAAAGGACCTATTTCTCTAATTTCATTCAAGAAAATGAGATCCAAACAATGAGATGACTAACAACCAAAAGGTGAGTCAAATCAAGGTATGAATTAGAAAATTTCATCTATATGCAAGGACGGGGGTAAGATTCAAATAACACTTTGGAAAGAAATATCAAAACCATCAAACAAACTCCAAAACACAAGCTATAAACATTTGCAAATGAAGGACAATACTCAAAACTGACAGAAAACCAATTAAAAGGTAGATTTGGAAAGGGGAGAACAATGTGTACATTCACCAAAAGTTACTTTTTGAAGCTCACCAAGGACTCATTTGCCCTATGGCGAATGGGTCCTAGTTAGGGCTCTACAAAAATCCTTTTTGGGTTCTCTTCTAGTATGTTTGCACTCCTAGATTCCTGATTCTCACTGTCGGATAACCAAAAATAAATTATGTAGAATATTTTATGTGAAATGACAACTTTCTTGCAACTTTGACAACTTTGCATCTTTCTTCAATTTTTCTCTTCAAAGGATCTTCCACCTAAAAATTGCAATCACACATCATAGAGAGAAAAATGTTGTTTGTTAGGTGAATGGGGGGTTTGGCTTGGTCAAACCCTATTTTGGTAATTAAACCTTGAAATGAAATAGAAAAGTATGAAGGAATGATGAATGAACAAATCTATATAACAATTGACCAAACCTTTGTTTGAACCTTGGATTGTAGATCTGCAACTAGCATGAATTAGCTTCAATGGATGTGGATCTTGATTAGAAACGATGTCCTTGAATACTTGCATAGATCTTGAACTCTACATCACCATATTATCTCAAACAACATGCATGATGCAATAAATCTTTGACATGACAATGGAATCTTGACTGCTGCAATAATTTTCAATAATTTTTCCCTTACATGCCTTGAAAATGCTCTTAATCACACTTAATCATAAATTTGCTAGAATGCTTGAAGTGTTAAATTTTTCCAGGATCTTCATAAAATTGCTAGGTGAAAAATAGTGAAATGACTTCTTATTTATACATATTTTAACATTAATTCCTAAAATTCAAACATCACAAGCCGACATCTGAATATACATTTGAAATCATTAAAAAAAATTCCAAAAACATAATTTGAAATTAGGTCCTATGTGCAAGTGAGGACCTATTCGCCGTATGGCAAATGAGTCATAGGTCACTAACCTAGGACACCCATTGCTCAATGTTAAACATTATGCTATGACATTCATGAATGTTGGGTTTTATCCCTCAAAAAATACAATTAATTAGGCTTGGATTTGAATTAAAAGAGCCAATTAAGGCAAATTAACCTCAATTAATTAATAAAGCCCTAGATTAGTGTGAAAGTGTAAAGGTACACCTTACAACACCAAAAATAAGGCACAATCAAGTCCATTTTAAGTCCATTTTAATTAAAATGGCCCTAAACTTAATGTGAATATGTAAAATAAATATTACAATACTAAATTAAGGCATCATTAAGCTCATTTTATTATTAATTATTCATATTCCCAAATTAAGTGTGAAAAAGGGATACTTTTTCCTACACTACAATGTGCATAGCTATTTAAGGGTTAGGGTCATGAATTAGAGTATGGGTGTTGGCATTGTGCATAGTATGTGGTGTAATTTGTTTAAGGAACCCTTGTGAATAGTGGCAGTGTGTGTGTAAGGAAAAGTTATGTGACCCTTAGAGCTTGGGGGTTGATTGAATAACAATCCTATGGTTGAGAGGAGAGCTTCTGGCCATATCATATATTTTTCTTGTCTTCTTCTTTCAAGTGCATACATATTGAAGTTGGAATCAATGGAAGGCCTATGGAATCTAGGAATCCAGAGAATGGTGTAGGTCCTATGAATTGGAAAAAACCTTCAAGTTCCAAGGAGTAGAGTTCTGGGAAAATTTAATTGTTGGGTATGGTGCTTGGTTCAATTTGTAAATGTGCTTGTATTTTTTAGTTAGATGTGTAAATTCAAGGAAGACCTTAGGTATGTCTCAATCCATTGTTATAAATAAACTAATGTTGGGTAAATATAGACTTTATAAGTGTAATCATGGTAGTCATTGGTGTAAATCTTTAAGGGAATAGAAGATTGAGTCTTAGGAATCAAACTCCAATCTTGTTGAGAGAACTTTAAAGAAGGAATTAAATTCGTATTGGATCTAAATTAAAAATTATCTTGTA
This sequence comes from Sequoia sempervirens, assembly GCA_007258455.2. NCBI lineage: Eukaryota > Viridiplantae > Streptophyta > Pinopsida > Cupressales > Cupressaceae > Sequoia > Sequoia sempervirens. The sequence continues at coordinate 138,723 of VDFB02127702.1, forward strand.
GTAAGGTTAATAAAAGCATGTATCGAAGGTTTTCACAAATCTAAGTTCAAAGGAAAATTAAAAAATATAATCTTTTCCTTTTTTAATTTCTTTTCTTAATCCAACTAGTTAGATTTTATATTTACTCTTTCAAAAAAATTATATGTACATAATGTGTAAATATAAATCATACATATACATATTATTTATACAAAATATTTAAGAATTACATATAAATAGCAAAATAAATACACCTTATTATCATATATAAATTAATCTAAAAACAATTAAATTATTATTAGTTCCTATCGGTGGTAGGTATACTTATGCTTTCAACAAGTTTCAATATGTTGGCAAAAAACAACCAATAGAATTCAAGAATTAAACTATATTGACAATTTTTTCTAAAGTTTATATTTATGTCTTTTATTAAATATTTTCAAAAACAAATTTCTCCAATTTGATTAGCCAATATCTTTGTATAGTCATATTAGAATGATGTAAGCAATATTAATATT
>VDFB02127702.1:139319-155089 GCA_007258455.2 Sequoia sempervirens
AATCATCATCGCATAAGCATACATCATAAACATAGTCAACACATAATGCATCATCACATAACACAAGGAATATAGGTCACGCCAAAACTACATCGCATATATAATCTCAAAAATATAATGTCATAGGATAGAGCCATAGATATCCCAAAAATGGAGCTCGTAGGCTTGATAGTCAATATATAAAGTGTCATAACAATCAATGTCTAAAACATAATGATAAGAGAACAATGTCAAATGCCCTATGTTGTGCTCTCCTCATCCCCTCATGGAGAAAAGTGTGGTGACTGGTGACCCATACCTGGCACTAACATAATCTGTGAAGCCATAGCAACCTGTGTCTGTGAAGCCAATGGAACTAACATTGATGGCATCATCTCAACTATAACCTGAGGCTACGAAGATATCCTGACATGGGTTTATAAGGCTGATAGATCCGAAGGCTTACTATGTGTTGATCTATGCTCTGACTCTAACAACCTGTGGCTGTGACCTGACCTGTGGCTAGAATAATGCATGCGATTGTGATGAGAGCAATGACCTGATGAATGTCCCAAGGAAGTTGAGCCACCCACACTACTCTGACTATGTGTGCCACTCTCTGTCCTACTACTATTGTCGCTCCCTGTCCTGTTGCCACTACTTGTCCTTGTTTGACACTATTTCAGAGTAGGATCTTGTCTCTCAGGTGGCACAACCTACTCATATAATAGCTGATATCACCCCAGACTAGTATTGACCCTGGCTAACTCTCTCACCAAATGGTCTTGGGCACAACTCTACAAAATTTGTGCACCATCTCACTGACTCCTGTTGTTGGATCACTGCCTGATCCCTCTCCACCCTAACAACCTCCATCTCTACCTGCAAGGCCCTGACCTATGTTGTGCTCTCATCAAGCCTCCTCTACATGTTTTACAGATGTTGATCTATGGTGGCATCCCATGGCAGTAGTGGCACACTAGCTATCTTTGGGTCCCCATCAATCATCCGCTCTCAATGTTGTCACTCTGCCTCATCCATCTCCTCTCTAATATCCACATCCTCCTCATCACCTGTATCCTCCTCACCCCCAACAACTCCCTCCTCTCCTCCTCTGACCTTAAGGGCATCCTCCTCTTGTCTCTCATCCTCTTGTCACCCCTATCCTTCTAGCTGCCTCTCTGCCTCCTACCTCTCCTCCTCTTGTCTCACCTCCTCCTATCTCCCCTCCTCCTGTCTCAGCCCCTCATCTCTCTTCTCCTCCTCTAGTACCTCAAGGATAGCATTTAGGGCTGCTCTCTCTACATGTTTTCTAACTCTCCTCGGTTGTCTCCCTCTATCCCCTCCTCTCCTCCTCTAACTGCCACCACCACCATCACTGCCATCATCTCCCCAGTCATCCCTGCCACCTCTCCTGCCATCTCCTCTCTCACCATCTCCTCGACCTCCATCTTTTCCTCTCCACTCTCCTCACTACACCCTTGGGATAATAGATCTCTGATCCACAAGTGCAGGTACATCAAGATTAGTCAACAGGATCAGTCTATGGGTTTACCACTACAAGTCATAATTTGGATTCATCCCTAGATTAGCCACTCCTCCACTCCACCCCCATGGTTGTGCCACTAATCCATCAATATGTTGTTGAGCAAATGGCAGTGATATGGCAGGACCCCAACTAGGCTCTCGCAATGTCCTCACGTACTCAACTATACCCATCGACACACCCTACTACTCACCAAATTGTCAAAGAACTTGTTGGGGCAGATACATCTCTATGATCAGCTGGCTCTAAATCATGTGACCAATCAGGTACCTTAACTATCTACAAAAGGGAAAGTGGTCTCCCTCATCAACCCATGGCACACAATCTCTATATGGCCTCCACACAAATGTTGTCATCGTGTCAATCTTGTGCCTCCAGTAGTCGGTCTCTCCAACCCTGGTCTACTGCAAGGCTCCTGCATATATATACATGTATGACATCCCATCTACTACATGTGGCCTCTAAATAGATGGTCGGAAGATGGTGATATGCTCCCATGCCCAAATCATTAGTAAATTCGTGCCACAACTGATACTGCTCTCACCTCTATAGACTACCTCGTGTAATTGATGGTATAACATGCTGAGAAGACAAGGCCCCCATGCAAACACAACTTTTTCATGTCACATCCATACTAGTACATCACCCCATCCAATTGGGAACCCATGTCCCCAACGATCTAGTATCAGGATCCCGAAAATCAATATGCACATGGCATCCCATTGTGGGTAGTACTCTGCAAGGTACTCCCACCGAATCTCGTAACTATCCACACCAAGGCCTACATCATCATCTGCCTTGTATAGCTTTGTCATGGCCTACACTGCTTGCTAAGGATCATACAGAACCCGCTCTCCTCTGATCAGAATATGCAAAATATGGTATTCATCCTCCAAGGTGATTGTCACCTCTCCTGTCGGCAGATGGAAAGAACAAGTCTTAGAGTGTCACCACTCAGCCAGTGTTATCAACAATCCCCTATTAGCCCTAATAATGGGAATATAGGTAACATAGTATAAACCAAGTCACATCAGTCATCTTGGATCTTAGTCTGTCAGTTGATCCTGAAACACATATGTCGATGATCTAAACTCTCATGTATAAACTGGCGCTAATCATTTCTGCACACACAAAAATAGGAGTTAGCACATCATTGCAAATCATTATTACCATCTATCTAGCTAAACATGACCAAAAAAGTAAGCCTAAAGCTAAGTCAACCATAGTCAACCATGCTCAAATTCAAATGCATCACGTTGACTTTGTTTGCATCACGGTCTGGCATTTGCGGCATTTCGTATATCATTTGCATCGCACCATGGCACTTGCATTGTTTGGCATCACAAATGTATCATCCTCTGTCAAAAGCATCACTCCACAGTCAAATGTGTCATTGTAAAAAAAATGTGTCACTCGCGTAAATGTTTGTGCCGCGATATTGAAAATGCGGTTTTGCACCTATCATTTGCGGCTCAACTTGGCGAATGCGGCGCAATTTTCCAAAAACGCATTGCACCTAATAGACCAACCTTGTGGACCCTTGGCATTTGCGTTGTGAGGCATCAAATCCATTGAACACGACATCAAATGCACCTAACGCGACATCAAATAAGCCTTATGCGACATCAAATGCGCCTTATGTGAACGCATATGTGTCGCAGTGCATTCACATAACTACCCTAAAACCCTAGAAATGTATGCAAAATGACAAAATGAGAAAGTGGGTCCAAGCTACTCACCAGCGGGTCCATGCCCTCTGGCCGTCGAAATGTCCTAACAATATAGCCATGGTCCTCTATTATTGGGATCACCATCCTCGCATCTGCTCTCCTCGCTTTGGGCTCTCCAAATTTACTATAGTGAATGTGAAAATGAATTGACTTTTACCCATTTTCAACCTATTTATAGAGTCAAAATGGTAATTTTCAAACTTTTTATTACTAGACGCTCTTTTGACCACCTTTGACTGGCCCGTTGACTGCTTAAGCAAGTCGAAATCTGAAACTGCTTGCGTTGTTGATTTTTTGGTCATCAAATTAACTTGTCGGGACACTTTCCAAAAAAATTTCAGTCACCAGGCCAAAATTTGAAAAAAAATTTGAGGGGGCAGAGATACTTCGTACCTTCGCTAGGGCATGTTTCTAACTAAATTTTCTATCACAATGTGACATGATGCATTATGAAAAAGAGGGGAAAAATGTAGACACATAAAAATGACCTAGGCCTGCAAGCTCTATTGTCGCCATTTTCTTCCTAGCATAATTAAGATATTTTAATCATGTCCTTGGTCCACTTTCAACTATTAATTAAATAATTCATAATTATTTAGTAAATTTGTGTCTTTATTCCTCTTGATTATTTAAATAAATAAATTTTATTTATTTATTTGAATACGTCACTAATTATCTAATGTCTCTCTATAACTAAATAAATTTCTTAATTTATTTAATTATCTTTGTCCACTAATTCCCCCTGATTATTTAAATAAATAAATTTTATTTATTTATAATTAAATAAATTCTTTAACTTATTTAATTATTGCCATCTTGACATCTCCCTCATTTTAAATAAAATTATTTATTTAAAATGGTCCCACTTTCTAATTTCTCTCCAAGTAAATAATTCAATTTAATTATTTACTATCACATGGTCCCACCCTTTTGAATTAAATTAATTTTTAATTCAAAATAACAATTTTCCCTCTTAAATCAAATAATTTCTATTATTATTTAATTTTCCAGCCACCTCTTTTTCGGTGCCATCTTATCTCCTTGTCACATGCCTTTTTAACCCTTGATTTGATTTTCTCAAATTGAATCTGGTCCACTCATTTCAAATTTGACCTAATGTTTCCCTAACCCTAATTGTGGGTTGTCATATTGAATCTTGTCCATTGATTCTAGGGCACTTGTTCATCTTCAATCTTGGCCATTCATCCAAAATTGCATTTTCTGTAAAATGGCAATTTTGCTCTCATTTTGGCACCTCATGCTATTTACATTTGCTGCAATCTTGTATTAGGCACTCTTGGCATCTTAGTATTTTGGAATTTTGGTATATTTTAGTCATAGTTCATAGTTGCTTACTAGTTGCATAGTTGCATAGTATTGCATTTCATATCAAATCCTTCAACATTTTGCTTTGGTCTTGGCATAGTCATAGATTGCTCACTCAAAATCTGAGGGAAAACTTCATATTTTAACAAATAGAGAAGGTGTAATGGAGGTCAATCATGGAGGTTGAATAGTTAAGGTAATATCTTTCTTGTTTTTGTGTTATTTCCTCCTTTGTGTTTCATTATTACTTTGGGTTTTTGGTTTATTTATGCACTAGCCTGCTAACTTAAGAATTTCCCTTAGTTACAAGTGATGTAGAGACATTTTCAACAAGATCAATGGTCTATGGATTGTGGATTATGTCAATAGGATCAAATAATTCTAACACTCCTTGAAATAGATCATTGTTGGATATTATTGGTGAATTTTGATCATGATTGAAAAGTGACTATTGATGCATGTTGATTTGATCATTGGATGGGGTAGAAACATCTTCAAGGTGCTTATTGATGGATAGATCTTGATCATTATTTTCAACAATTGTGGTGGAGAGATTTTCACTGCTATCACTAGTGGTTGAATCTTGATCATTGTCATCAACAGTTATTATTTCTTGCTCAAGAAGGTCTTGGATGATATTTTTGAGTGGAATACAATTTGATGTTTTATGATGATCGTCTCTATGATACTCACAATAAGATCTACCCCTTTTTCCTAGGGAATTTTATGATAGAGTTGAAAGCACTTACTTTTGGAAGAGTGATGAGTTTTGCATTAACTATCTTTTTTAATGTTGATTCAATTGGCTCTCCTAAAGGAGTGTATTCACATTTGTTATCTTGTGAGATTAGTACTTTAAATTGACCTTGTGGTGATTGCTTTTGGAGATGTGATTGGGTGTGTTGTTGATGTTGTTTATCTTGATATCCAACCTCTTGACACTGGGGATATTCTTCTTGATGAGATTTTGGAGATAACTCAATGTTTTGATGACATGGTTTAACCAATGGGGGAGTGTGTAGATTTTTGGGTGGAGATGTCTCTTGGTGATATGAATCGAAAAATTTTCTAAGTATAGCAATTTGATTTCACAAATTTTTTTCTTGATTTTGATCTTGACACCCTTGATATAGTTGATTTGGTTGTGGGTCAAGCATATTTGAACTACACACTTGTGATGTTTGTATGGGATCATGGACAAATTAATTTTGGACAATGTTTTTATTTGGGATGATGTTTAGATTCGGCATTATAGGTTGACATTGAACATTGTTTTGGTTTGGAAACACATTGCTTTGATTTTGGTAACTTTGATTTTGCATGAGGTTACCTTGACTTGGACCAATACATTGAGTTGTCAATAAATTGCTTAGATTTTGAACAAAATTGGTTTGATTTGCAAATGTATTTATCCCATAGTTCACAAAGTATGTATTTGACACATTCATGTTTGATAATTTTTTGCTTGGTATATTCACATTTGGCATGTATGGATTGGATGGGATAATGTTGTTTTGTTGAAGACTCATGTATTGATCACTTGGTTGATAGATTGACAAGTTTTGACTTTGATTTGAATCTACCATAGGGAAAGGTGTTCCAAAATTTAGATTCGGCATACTCACATTTGTTGTATCATTGAGGTTTGTAGGAGATAATGATCCCATGTATGGTTTGCATAAATGTGAGTTTTGATAGCCAATTGGCATTGTAAGGCTTTGATATTTTGGTTGACTTAGATCACTCATGATGTATGGAGAAATTTTATATTCCATGTTTTTCTTGTGTTTTGACCTTGTTGACCTCTAAATAATTTAGGACCAATGATGAGATGAAGGATGAAAGGGGTGAGTGATATTGGTGTTTGAACTCTTAAGAACTTTGGGCAATACTAGACTTAGGGTTTGATTTGGACAATGAACTTGTAGATCCCAAGATGTTGGATGTGACCTTAGAATGAAATTGTTCAAAGGGGTTCTAATTTAACTAGAGGTATGAGAAAGGATGAATTCTCACACTCCCAACTAAACAAGGTGATTTTGATGTGTTTGATGATTTACCCAAGTCTAGAATTTTGATTTTTCCCAAAGCTCTAAATTTTTTTTGTGGGATGGAGATGATAAATGTTTGGATGGATGAAGTGTTTGATTTGATCCTAAATTAACCTAAGAGGGACATTTTTTTCAAGACCAAGATAGTGAAGAACATTCCTTACCCTATGAGTAATTCAAACCAATAGATCAATGTTTTTCTTGCAAGACCATAAGGCCAAAGATAACAATCACATGTATGGGGTTCAATTGATTTAATCTTGGTTAATGACTTGCTTTTACCACATCCACTTGTCTTGCTTAAATTTCAAACTAGATGTCTATGTCTTAACTCATTTTCATTCCACAAGGTCCATTATGTGAAAATCAAAGAGTCAAGGCCATAGTTTCCCTAGGTTGACTTTGAAGAGAACAAATTGAGATATGGGCCCAAATATTTAGAAGCCTCTAAGGATAAAATCCCTAGGGACAAGCAGTAATATGTGGACTTTTCAAGGGTATTTTCCCTTTCCAAAGGGTTTGAAATTTTGATGACTTGTTGAATGTTTGTTTCAAAGTTTTGAGATCCAAGAAAAGTATTTAACTGACTCACAAATTGCACAACTCTAGGATAGAAAAGACAATATTTGTTGAGTCCCCACTTGGATTTCTCCAAACACTAAGACAAAGTGAATAGCTAGAGATTTGGTGACACTAGCTTCCCTCCATGGTACACACTTCTCAAGACCACCAAATCTCAAAATCCTTAAAATCTAGAGATTAAAAAGATTTATTTTGTTTCTACATTGAATCGTATAAATGTGGGGCAGCTTTAGAACAATTGTTCTTGCACCAACAAATAGTAAGGATTTTGGCTTCTAAACAAATTGGTTCTTAGTTCAGGTAATCGGAGACATGGCACCTTGCGAGCATCGAGCAAGCCACTAAAGGATTTAATCAATACTACTAGGGACTCTTATACTTTTTACAGTAGTACCCTATTTTGAAAGACACTGTATGGCTAAGGCCTACATACCATGAGGACTTGACAGTTTAGTCTTATCCATTTATATACTGGCCTGAGTGAAAAACCAGTTGGAGTCACCTTTGAATTTTTCTTAGGTAGGCCCCTCTAAAGGTAAAAAAAATTGAGGGAGTACACTTGTAGTTCAACCACCTAGTTTGTGTAAAGCACAAGGAGGAAACACACACAATCTCTTTCTCACACTAGCATGATTTGTTCAATTTTAAACCCAAACTTGAAATGTGTAGGTATTTTTTTAGACAACCAATATCACTAGAATTCTTTTGATTCTCAAGATCGTTGTGAAGCACGAGAGAAGTGCATACGCATTCGAATGACACAAGTTGTGAAAAAATATTACAAGACAATAAAAACACAAGTTTGTTTTAAGCCTAAAAGTAATGATGAGTTCTTTTTAGAGCACCAAAAACCAAGTGTGAAGTTGTTTGTTCAATTTTAATCCAAAATCCAAATTCTATTAAGTTTTTAAGGTTCAATTTTTAAGCCAACTTTGAAAGAAATATTGCAATGGTTAATTTTAGAGCCCAATTGAAAACTAGTAGTCCTAAAGCATGAAAGGAAAATAACATATGATGGGTTATTTTCCCATAAGTGTTTGAAAACACTATTACAATGAATATCAAATGTCTTTTATTTCACTTCAATGCTCCATGCTCCTCTTAAATTCTACAATCCATGCTCTAATGTTAGATGAAATCAAGAAACAAGAAGATATGAGGGTTAGATAAATGACTAAGCATAAAAACCCTAAAACTTAGACAAAGTTACAATGTGATTTGACTTTAGATTCAAAATTGAAAATTTTAACTCTATAAAAATTGAGAAAAACCTACATTATTGTATAGCTTATGAAATTATACCCCATTTCAAAAAAAAAAATCTCTAAAAAAGACCAAAATATGACCAAGATATGGCCATTTTAAGATGGGGTGCAAAACCAAGAAAACAAAGGTGACCTTGTTTACAAAGGTGATGTCATATTTCACAAGTGACTCTATATCATTACAAAGATTACACTATATTTGCAAAAGTGACACTCTGGTGAAAAAATAAAGGCAATGCTATGCGCTAAACCAAGGACCTCAAAGGCGACTCTATGATGACAAAAGTGACTCTTTTTACAAAGGCGACACTATATTTGCAAAACTGACGCTCTACTAATGTCAAAGGTGATGTCGCTTTCTGGAACCTACAAAAAATGTGATTTTAAAGCCAAAATTGAAAAATGGTTATCCCTCCTTCTAGTGACAAAATGTGAACGATGATCTACACCAAGCTAAACAAAGACAACACAAACAATTAGTCATTCAAATTAGCACAAGAGTCATTCCCTATGAGATTCTTGATCAAAAAAAGATGAAAGCATGAAACAAAAGCACAAAATAAAGCAAATGAAAGCATGTTAACAAACTAAATAGATCAAACCTCCATCCCATTGGGGGATTGGTGTCACTTTGATGTGGAAAGTGGCCCTTTCCCAATTCCTTTGATAAGCTTCAAGATCCTTGATGAATTTGGAGTAGAGTAACAATGCCTAAGATTTGTGGATGAAAATGGATTTGATAAAATGCCAATTTCCCTCAAAGATAGTGATAGCAATTGGATGATTGATGGATGAAATGAGCATAATGACTTTGCATGAGATTGTGGATCCATATTATGAAGAGAATGCTTCTATTTATAGGATTCAAGGGTTGAAAAGAGAGTAAAATTGGTGAATGTGGGATAAAAAGGGAGCCAATAGGAATGTGACACTTGTCACAATTTTATTGGGTGAGGGTGGAGCACATTTTGGGGAATGTGTTGAGTAAAGGAGGATGTAAGAGGAATAAATGAAAATGGTTGAGGATTTGAAAGGTTGTAAGAAGAATTTATTGAATGTGGTTGAGATGTGAGAGGATGTAAGAGGAGTTAATGAGGATGTGAAAGGTTTTTGAAATCCTTTGGAGGGAAATTGAATGAGAGGTTGTTGAGAGGAATATTCCTTGGAATATGCCTTTGTGAGGATAAATAGAGGAATTAGTTAATGAAAAGAAATGAATTTCATGTGCAACCTGGTTAGTTGACCATGGGTCGATTTAACTCTTGAGGAGTTAAAAGCTAGAGGATTTATTAATGTTGATTATAAAGGTGATTAATTAATTTAGAATTAACTAATTGGAATGGATTAGGAGATTGTGACATTTGATTTGATTGATTTAATCAAATGAGAGGATTTAGAGGATTTAATTAAATGATTTGATTTAATTAAATATGATGAATATTAGTTAGAAGAAGGGTGAATTAATCAATAAATTTAATTATTTTATTAATAGCTGAATTTGTTGAATTTAACTAAATAATGTTGACTATTTAATTAATTAACGAATTTAAAGTGATTTAGGAAAAAACAGTGTTAGTTAATCAAAATCAGATACATAGTGTCAATTAGGACTTTTCAAGCATCTACAATAACACTCATCTCAAAATACTTGAAACATTAGAAAAAGTAATGAATAATGAAATATTTATATTTTTGTAGCAAGGAGATGAACAAATCTTCATAAATCATCATATCTCTATGTCCCTTTCTCTACCTCTCTATATATCACTATGTCTCCCCTTAAGCTCTAGACCTATCCCTCCCTCCTTTATTCTCTCTTTGTCCCTCTTTGTACCTATCTTTCTCACTCTCTCTCTCCTTGAGCTCTAGACATATCTCTCTACCTCTCTCTCCATCCATCCTTCCTTCTCTCTCTCTCTCTCACTCCCTCTCTTTCTCAAGTCCCTCCCACTCCCTCTCCCTCTCTCTCTCTCCCTCTCCATCTCCCTCTCAATCTCCATCTCCCCCCTCTCTCCCTCCCTCCCTTTGAATTCTCTCTTAATCTTAAGTCTCTCTCCCTCTTAGCTCTCTCTCTCTCTCTCTCTCTCTCTCTCTTCTCTCTCTCTCTCTCTCAGGTTCCGACTTCTCTCCTCTCTCCATCCCTCTCACTTCCATTCTCCTCCTTGAAGCCCTTTATTCTCTCTCTCTTAGGGTCTGACTCTCCTCCCTTCTTAGGCTCTCCCATTCTCTCCTTCCATCTCTCTCTTTGTCTCTCAATTCTTTTCCCATCTCTCTTCTCTCATGTCTCTCACTCACTCTCTCTCTTAGTCACACTCTCCATCTCCCTCTCAAATATCTCTTCCACTCTCTCCCTCTCTCTCTCACACACACTTTATCTCTCTCTATCTCTTCATATCCCTCTTAGGTCACTCTCTCTCCCTCTCTCATTCCCTCTCTCTCTCCCCCATCTCAAGTTACTTCTGAGGGATGGAGAGAGAGAGAGAGAGAGAGATAGAGAGGGAGAGAGAGACTTGAGAGGGAGAGAAGGAGAGATAGATAGAGGGAGGGAGAGGCAGACAAACTTGAGAGGGAGAGAGGGAGAGAGGGAGAGAGAGGGGAGAGAGAGAGAGAGAGACCTAAGAGGGAGGTGGAAAGGAGTGAGTGAGAGAGGGAGAGGGAGGAAGGGAGACCTAAGAGGGAGAGAGGAGAGGAGAGGAGAGGGAGAGGAGAGAGAGAGAGAGGAGGAGAGGCCCAAGAGAGAGTGAGAGAGACCCGAGAGGCCCAAGAGGAGAGGAGGAGAAACCCAAGAGGGATATACATACGGGAGCGAGAGGGAGAGATAGAGACAGAGGGAGGGAGAGACCTGAGAGGAGAGAGGGAGAGAGAGGAGAGAGAGAGAGAGAGAGAGAGAGAGAGAGAGAGAGAGAGAGAGAGAGAGAGAGAGAGAGAGAGAGACTCTAAGAGTGAGAGAGAGAGAGAGATAGAGGAGGGAGAGGGAGAGGAGAGAGAGAGACCCAAGAGGGAGAGAAAGAGGGAGAGGGGAGAGAGGGGAGAGAGAGAGGGAGAGAGAGATGGAGGGAGGGAGGGAGAGAGAGACTTGAGAGGGAGAGAGGGAGAGAGAGAGAGATAGAGGGAGGCAAAGGGAGAGACTTGAGAGGGAGGGAGAGAGTGAGAGAGAGAAGGGGGGAGAGAGAGTTATCTAGTTAAGGTGGGAAGGAGACAACTAAGAGAGAGAGAGAGAGAGGGAGGGACCTAAGAGTGAGTGAGAGAGAGAGAGAGCTGATATAGAGAGAGAGGGAGAGTGACTTGAGATGGAGAGAGGGAGAGAGAGAGACCTAGTAGGGAGATGAAGAGAGAGATATTGTGTGTGTGTAAGAGAGAGAAAGTTGATAGAGAGTGGGAGAGAGACCTGAGAGGGAGATGGAGAGTGTAAGAGATACATGAGAGAAGAGAGAGAGAGTGGGAGAGACCTGAGAGAGAGAGAGAGAGGGAGTGGGAGAGACCTAAGAGAGGGAGTGAGGGAGGGAGGAAGGGAGCCTTGAGAGGGAGAGAAATAAATAGAGGGAAGGAGGGAGAGGGAGAGGGAGAGGGACTTGAGAGGGAGAGAAGGAGGGAGAGAGGAGAAAGAGAGTTGAGATGAAGATGGAGAGAGTGTGTGTGTGAGAGAGAGAGAGATATATATATATATATACTTTGGAGAGATAGAGAGAGAGAGAGGGAGAGAGGGAGGGATATCAAGAGTGAGAGGGAGATGGAGAGGGAGAGAGAGGGAGAGGGAGTGGTAGGGACTTGAGAGAGAGAGAGGGGGAGAGAGAGAGGGGGGAGAGGGGGAGAGATAGAGGGAGGGAGGGAGAGAGAGAGAGACTTGAGAGGGAGAGAGGGAGATAGAGGGAAGGAGAGGGAGAGATACTTGAGAGGGAGAGAGGGAGGGAGAGAGAGTGGAGAGAAAGAGACTTGAGACATTTTGAGAGAGGGAGTGTGGAGAGATTGAGAGAGAGAGAGATGGAGAGGGAGAGAACAAAGAGAGAGGGACTAGGAGAGACTCCACAGAGAGACCTAAGAGGGAGGGAGGGAGTCAGAGGAGACCTAAGAGGGAGAGAGATTGAATCTGAAGAGAGACTTCAAAGGGATGGAGAGAGAGGGAGGGAGAGGGTAGGATGGAGAATGAGAGGAAGATGGAGAGGGAGAGAGAGGGGAGAGCAAGGGAGGACCTGAGAGAGAGAAGGATAGAGATAGAGGTAGAAATATAGCCTAGATCTCAAGAGAGAGAGAGTGAGAAAGAGATAGGTATAAATAGGGATAGAGAGAGAAGAAAGGAGGGAGGGATAGGTCCACAGCTTAAGGGGAGACATAGTAATATATAGAGAGGTAGAGAAAGGGACAGAGAGATATGATGATTTATGAGTATTTTTTCATCTCTTTACTATAAAAAATATAAATATTTCATTATTCATTAATTTTTCTAAATTTTCAAGTATTTTGAGACGAGTGTTACAAAAAAATTGTGAAAAGGAGATTTTGCATGCGAAAGTACTGAGCATTTGATGTTTCAAAACTAAAATACAAAGTTCAAATGATTATAATTATTTTTTGTATCATATAGAAACACCACCTATTCCATTACATAGAGCTCTCAATCACCTTTCCAACTCCTATAAAAAGTTGAAATTTTGATAAGAAATGAAAAAGTTATATCCATTTTACTAAAGAGGGTTTTTTAGGTTTTCAAAATGGATATCCGTTTTTATTTTCAAAAAAATGGGTTCCCACTTTCCAAAATGAATACCCATTTTGAAAAACATAACAAATATCCATTTCGGTTTAGTATTACCAAACCAAAATGGATATTGGCTTGGGATTTGGTTCGAGATTGCCTGACCTAGAAAGTCAACCCAAAAATCGTGTTTTGAAAATTTGCTTAGTTTTCTAAAGTTCGCCCTTGTGGCTGACGACTTTTTTTTAATCTGAATTTCATCAAATGAAAAGGGTTTATAGAAAAAATATTCAAATTTCCACCAATATAAGTTTTTCCTTATTTTTAATTTAATAAATAATTATTATTGATTTTCTATATACGTTACGACTAAAGTCCTGATTGATAGGCTGATTGAAAAACTTCTATAACTTTCAAAATACTTAACATTTTTCAAACCTACAAGATGCACCGCATTCTATGCTTCACATACTATAGGATAAAAAAATGAATTTCATAAACTTTTGACAAAGTTATGGTGGTCAAACACAAATGTTTTAATAATTTTGAAATTTTCTAATAAAAAAGTCATAACTAATTATTTACATAGAAAAAAATTACAAAAAAAAATCTGGGACATCTAGACATGTGTCCTCTACTTATATTGAAAGATTCAGAAAAAAATATATTATTTTTTCTTGCACTTAGGGTGGTCAGACATACACCTGCTTCTTATCTTATTCTTGAAAATTTAGTACCACTACATTGAAATTTCAAATTTTCTCAAAAAAAAAATTAGTTTATTCCAAAAAAGGACTAGTAGCCTAGAAACTACATTTAATTTGCTACAACTTTTGTTCTTACATATTTTTCAAATTATGTTAATAACCTATTCAAATTTTTTATGTCAAGTTGCCTAACTCTAATTTTGTGAATTTTCATCGCCACTTAGAGGCCTAGTTTGGACCCCCACGATCTTGTACTAACCCTACTGCAACCACCTAAAACTCAAGAACACCTTCATTATGTGCAACCAGACATACTAAGATAGGAATCCAACACACCAAAAACCTTTGTGGAGTACCAAAACACCTGAATCTTCAAGGTAAGGTAGATACAAACATTATAAGCATGTTCCTAGATCCACAATACTAGAAACTTCACTACAGAGAAATGTGGAGCAATCTCATTTCTCCTAGACACCATGTTTTACCAAATAGACATACTATCAAACACATATTCCACTACAGAATGATAAAGAACCTAAAAAATTGGATATGACACCTCTAAACACCTCTAATCATTACATCCAAACTGCATGGGAATATCTTCAAGCATGAAGAAATGCGGAGAAAAACATTGAACACCACTCTATCACACCAAACTCTCTTTTATTTAAATTTTCTCAAAAGCACTTGGAAAACAAGTAAACCAACTTCATCAGCAACATTGACTAACATCTCTTAAATACATCTACAACAATATCCTCGAACATAAGTCAGACCAACAACCTCTGCAACTATATTGAAGTAGGACATCAATGACAACACCAACAACATTGTCTTGACATTAATACCAACAACTCTAGACTCTCACAACTCCAAAAAATCCAATGCTAAGGGTTGAAATCATCAATACCAATAGCATAAAAACACTCTCTTCAAGGGGTTGACATCAATGACAACACTCAAGCTGCTCACAAACAACTCAAGCTTTCAAGCGTCCAATAATCTACCCCTTTGTCATTGATGGAAACACTTGTTTTCAAAAAAAACCACCAATAGCAAAAGAAACTAACAACAACACTTCATTGTAAGGAGTACTCCCCCTGATTGGGACACCTCTTTTCTCTTTACAAACTTCTGACACCAGTAACGCATGCTTTTCTAGATCACTCTCCTCCTTTGCTCCTTAGACAATACTTTTCCATACTCTCTCTCCATATGGTCTTCATACCATATCCATTTTTTCACTATGTTTTATCAATCGCTTCAACTTTTTCTCCATTTTTTTCAAATTCTCTCCCCCCTTACTCTTCACTATTGTTTTTCAACCATCTCTCTCCCCCTTTCACATCAATGGCAAAGGGCCATAAACTCATCCAACTCTTTTGCTCTCCCCCTTTGACAGCATTCAAAAGGCAACACCTGTGTACAACATCAACAAGTAACAACTACCTACTCCCCTTGAGAGGTAGCCTTCAACATCAATCCATAACCAAGAATGTATCTTGAGGTGATTCCCAGACAGATGCACACACTTATGCATCTAGTTGAAAGGAGGGGCAATAACCCTTAACTTCTCTCAGAGATACTCAAAAGTATCTTTTGGAAGAGCCTTTGTGAAAATATCAACAACCCAATCCTTAGTAGGCACATACTCCAACTTCACCGCATTCTCTGCAACTTTCTCTCTCAAGAAGTGATACCAGATTGAGATATATTTTGTTCTTGAATGCATTATTGGATTCTTTGAAATGTTGATTGCACTTGTATTGTCACACATGATAGGAATAGGTTCATTATATGAAACTTTTATATATTTTAATGTTTGCTTCATCCACAACACCTGTGTGCAACATGATGTTGTTGCAATATATTTTTCTTTTGCAATAGATAA
>VDFB02127702.1:166810-179101 GCA_007258455.2 Sequoia sempervirens
CCAAACATTTGATCTCTAGAATAATTATCAAAATTTTGAGCTTCCTCAATAGTAGAGACTTATTGACTATAAGCTTTAGGTAGAGTTCTTAATACCTTTTTCACCACTTCACTTTCATCCAAATTTCCACCAAGACCATCAATTAAATTGACAACTTCATCAACTCTAAGCATGTAGGTAGCAATATCTTCATCTTCAGACATCCTTAGGGTTTCATATTTGGCTTTTTAGATTTGCATCTTTGCTTATTTGACCTTATCATCTCCTTCATAGATTCCTTCCAATTTTTTCTAGACATATTTAGTAGATTTGTAGCTTATAACCTTCACAAGTTCTTAATCAATAAGACCACTCATGATTGCATTTCTTGCTTTGCCATTATTCTCATATTCCTTGATCTCACCATCAATTGATGGTCCATTTGTAGGCATAGTATAAACTCTTTCGACAAACTTCCAAACACCAAATCCAAGGGAGACTAAGAAAGACTCCATCCTAGGTTTCCAATAGGTAAAATTTGTTTCATCGAACAAGGGGACTTTGACACCTTCCATGTGCATCATCTAGATCTATCTTAAGTGGTTGAGCTTCTTCTTGGGGAACTGACGCTTTCATACCACTTATTAGATGCACATGACAACTGAGAGGGGGGTGAATCAATTGTATACTTTTAAAACATTAGAAACCATCATTAACATTCAAATCCACATTAGTTCTTAAACCTTATCCACCATTAAACCCTTAACATACATTAAAAAAATGTAAAAATGTAAAGTAGTAATGCAAACATATCAAACACATAATAATACTATATTTATGTGGAAAACCAAAGAAGGGAAAAACCATGGTGAGGATTAGCTCACTAATATATGAATTACGACACCAAATACAATAATTCTCACTACCTAGAAAGATAAAGAAAGGCTCATTTCCAATGGACTCGCTGCCCAAAAGAAAGAAAGAAAGAAGAAGGGGTGTCTCATTACCAATTTGAACTACTAATAATGCATCTCTCATATGCCGAAGGTAGAGTTCCACTGAAGCACAAACAACTCATCAAATAGACTAAAATGTAGATACCTTCTGCTCACTACATTAGGAAGTCATAGGAATTAAGGATCACACTTAGATCATTACACCTAATCAAAATAGCATCTTCTACATCACACACTCTCTACTCTTAATTCACACAATATTTGTTCTTGCATATATAGCCTATGTGACCTAAAACAATCTCAAGTGGGTTGACCTTAATGAAATGTGTACACCTCAACCATGAAACATCAAATAGGTTGGCACAAAACTCTTCCACAATATAAATAAATGATTCAAAACCATGAAAATACTTAATTGGGACCCAAATCTACATAAACACACTTCTCAAAACTTCCTCAAACATTTATCCTCTACAATTAGCGCTAGCTCACCAGGTCAACCAAACTTGCACTAACACTAACAAGCGGCTCCAAACATGCCTCTCAATGTCTAGAAACATCTCATAGAACACATAATTGCATTCCACAGTATTCATACATCTCAAAATATTCCAAAATAATCAAAATATTTCGCACAACTATTGCAACCACCTGAACTCAAGAACACCATCATTCTCTGTAACTAGACATATTGGGTCAAACATCCAACACACCAGACACCTTTGTGGAGCACCACAATACCTAAAACTTCAAGGGAAGGTAGATAAGAACATTATAAGCACGTTCCCAAATCCATAATACCAAAAACTTCACTACAACGAAATGTAGAGCAATCTCATTTCTCCCAAACACACTATTTTACTAAGCAGACATATTGTCAAACACATCTTCCACTATAGAACAATATAGAACCTAAAAATTTAGATATGAAAACTCTGAAAAACTCTAATCATTATGTCCAAACCACATGAGCATACCTTCAATCATGAAGAAATGTAGAGCAAAACACTAAACACTACTTTGTCACACTAAACTCTCTTTTATTCAAATTTTCTCAAAAGCACTTGGAAACCAAGTGAACCAACTTCATTAGCAACATTAATAACATATTTGAAATACATATAAAACATATACAATAATCTCCTCAAACATAAGTCAAACCAACAACCTTTGCAACTATACTAAAGTAGGACAACAATGACAACACCAACAATATTGTGTTGACATTAATACCAACAACTCTAGACTCTCACAACTCCAACAACTCTAATGCTAAGGGTTGACATCATCAAAACCAACAACATCCCAACACTCTCTTCAAGGGTTTGATATCAATGACAACATCCAATAAACTCACAAAAAACTCAATATTCCAAACTTCCAACATTTTTGGAATACCACAGTGGTATTCTCCCCCTCAAACTTCTATATATTGATGCCTTATCTTTGTTAGAAGTTGGCTTAGAGGAGTTGAAGTTTGGCATAATAGGATGCTGCCAAATTCCATAGAGGAATGTGACTTCAAATATTTTCATATTATGCAACCAACTAGCCGATTGATATATTGTAATCTCATTTTATTTAAGAGATAGTTAAATATTATGTTTCCTTCTTGCATTGTTTTGTGTAATACTTTATTGTTGTGGTGAGTTTCAAATTGTAAGGGGAGTCCCCTTTGCATTGGTGATATTAGAGCTCTTGGAGAAGGAGACCAATGACTCCATATTTTTTTAGGTTTGAAAGTGTTTGGGCAACAGCAAGCAAGTTTCAAGATTGCAAATTCATTACTTCAGTGGCTCTCAATAGAAGATTATAGGTTCAAGGAGTTGAGGCCATAGGAAGAAGGTGGATTGAAGAGTTCTAATTTTTGGCTATTATTTGTTGTTGTATCAGATCTCCACATCTGATTTGTGAGGTTTTCCAATAGCCCATATGGTTTTATATGATATATTTTCATTTTGGTAATGATTTCCATGTAATATGGAGAAAATTTGAATAGTTAATCAATCAAAATTCTTGCACATTTTTGGAACAATTTCTTGTAATTCCTTTTTTTCATTTATGTTGTTGGATTTTGTATTTGAGGGCTTGGGTAGCCCTTACATCACATATTTCCCTCAAGTATATCATCTATCAATTTTATACTTTGAACAATGAGAAAAAATATGCCTAATATTAAAATGTGTACACCAATAAAAGGGTAAATCCTCATAATTGAGCAATTGGTTCCAACACCTGTCTATAGTTTTTAAAAATATACCCACTAAAAGTTCTTTGGTAATATTCATCTCCACTAGGATATGAGCATATGTTGTATGCATATAGTTTGATGAACCATTATCCACCCCCAAAAAAATGCCCAAAAATTTACTAATAACTTCAAAACAAGATTCAAACCAAGATTATAATGGAAGATTTGGGAGTCTTACCTAGATTGGAGTAGCATCAAAAGATTCAGTGACATGATTGAAAGAAGGATTTCATGGTTTGGGCATAAATAGATACTTCTCACAACTCTAATGATAGTCGCATAGGATTGCATTTCTATCTCAAAAATTGTCAAATACCACCACAAAAAAAACCCTTGTGCACAAGGATAAATTTGAATATCGCCATCCAAAATGGAGCACCTTGTGACTATAATCCATTGATGTAGCTCATAGAGGCTTGGCCAAAACCCTCTGAATCTCCCAACTGAACCCAACTTTGCAAAATATGCTTTATTTTAGCCACTTCTCTTTTGATTTCCTCACCAAAATTTATTGTTGGGGAAGTAACGATCCATTAGAGAGGCCAAGTTGTTTGATTGAGACCAGAGACCAACATGCTAGTGCCCTCTTTCCATTCTTGGTCTACAAACATTGTCTTACCCATTGTCCTAAACAAAGGCCAAAATCTTGTTGCAAAGACGGTTGTCGTTACACCATAAGATCGACATGTTAATGCTTGATTCAACCACCAGAGTTAATGAATCCACGGGAGGTGGTTAAGCCATGTCATGAACCCAAGCATTGTGTTGCACAACACAAGGAGGCCAAAGGCACACACCTTGTAACAATCCCCCTCAACACAAGCGATGGTTTTAAACCCATGAACAAGGCTCTGGTACCAATTGTTGTAAAGACGGTTGTTGTTGCACCAAAAGATCGCCCTATTAATACCCAATACAACCACTAGAGTTAATGAATCCATGAGAGGAAGTTAAGCCATGTCACATGTTGAATGAACAAGACAATTAAGAGGGGGTGAATCAATTGTATCTTATCAAAACATCAAAACCCTCATTAAAATTTAGATTCACAAGCATTCATTAAACCCTTAATCTATTATGATAAATTACCATGAAAAGAAAATAACATAAAAGTATTGAAACAACTTTAACACCATGCATAAGAGAACACCAGATTTACATGGAAAAACTAAGGAGGAAAAAACCACAGTGAGAATTAGCTCACAATATAAGTAATTGCAAAATCAGTTACAAAGGCTCACTACTAGAAGGGGCACGTTACCCTGAAAGGCCCACAACCAAGGCTCACTTTCAGAATAGAAAAAGAAGATAGAGAAGAAATGTTGCATAGAGAAAATTATCTCAATGCAACAAAAAAATCCACCACAATAGCTCGAACACCTTCGTAATATGTTTGAATGATTGTAGACACCCTCTACTCACTACATCCGGTAATCCAAAACTTGAAATCTCTCACTTCTCTACTGAATTTCACACGTTACAACTCTACAATTCACACTATTCACATTACACACTTCACACTTTCATCTATCTTAACCTCCTTTAACAATTCAACTCATACTTATACTGTCCTCAACCTTAAAATCCTTTACAAGGTCTACCTCAAACATGCAAATTAAAATTAGGTCGGTGCCAAAAAACTTCCATGGAAGATAGAAGTGAATGTAGACCACATCAAAACTTAATTGGGGCCCAAATCAACAACATTACTTAACCACACACTACCATAAACAATAATTACCCTTCGCATATAGTGTAAACACCAGGTCGACCATTAGGTCTGTGCAAACACCATTACACTTTTAAGTACATGCTTCCTAAAAATCAAAGATGAATTGTGAACCACACACCATGCTTGAACATGATCTAGAATATTCCTCAAACATCTTGAAATCTAACAAACTCCACAATAACTTCCATTTGAAGAATATACAAACCCAGTACACTTAAACAACTCTGCCATACACTATTACTTGAAAAAATATCTTTTGAAGCACCAAACCTCAAATCCTCTCGAATGAGGTAAACTACCAAAACCATAAACACTCCTAAACAAAATCATGAGACCTAAAGCATAACTTTGGAGAAATGCAAAGGAAAAACATTTCTCCTAGACACCTTTGTAATGCACAATCACACATTGGTGAACACAACTTCTATTGTACAATGATCCATCATATCATCTCTTGAATATAACATCTCTAAAAACCTCTCACCAATATATCTGAATCACATAGATAGATATTCAACCTAGAAGAAATACAAAGCAAAACAAGAACACCTCTCTATAACCTAGAACAACATTGCAACACACTATTTCCTATTTTTATCATTTTTTCTCAAAACCACTTGGAAACCAAGCACTAGAGACACATACACATCATCTTCATCACTACTACATCCATAGATAGAAGCTTATCAAAGTAGCAATAGAGGTTAACACCAATAGCTTAACTAATGACAACATAATATAATAAATCAAAGAATAAACAACAACTGTTCATCTTCAACACCAGTCTCCCTCAATAAATACAGTTGACGCCAATGACAACACAAGCTTGTTGACACCAATGACAACACAAGCTTTCTGACGCCAATGACAACACCAATTTGCACATACTTGCAACAATCTCCCCCTTCGTCATTGATGGCAACACGTGATGTGAAAAACCATCAAAGACACAACAACTCTAAACATACATGTTTCCTTTTCTC
The DNA here is from genome assembly GCA_007258455.2 of Sequoia sempervirens. Lineage (NCBI taxonomy): Eukaryota > Viridiplantae > Streptophyta > Pinopsida > Cupressales > Cupressaceae > Sequoia > Sequoia sempervirens. The sequence continues at coordinate 172,712 of VDFB02127702.1, forward strand.
TTTTCTTTTTACTCATTCTCCCCCTTACATGATTCTTTCTTCAACTTTCTCTTTCACAGTATTCTCGTTCTCCTTATATATTTTTCTCCCCCCCATGTTCATGACTTTTTCGTGCATGATTCTCTCTCCCCTTAAAAGTTGCTCTTTTTCTCATGATTCTCTCTCCCCCTTTGAAATCAATGGAAAAGGACATAATGGTTGCATTATTCTCCCCCTTTGAAATTACATAATTGCTCTACAAAACCTTTCCATTACTACTTTGAATACTCCCCCTTAGGATTATACACCAATCTGCAACAATCTGCAATACCACTACCTACTCCTCCTAAGAGGTAGCCACCAATCATTAGTCTAGAATAAGCTAGATAAATCTTGAGATCCACTGGACTGATGAATCTCCTTATGCATCTAGATCAAAGGAGGGGCAATAACCCCCAAATTCTCTCAAAGATACTCAAAAGTATCCTTAGGAAGAGCCTTAGTGAATATATCAACAATCTGATCCTTTGTAGGCACATACTCAAGCTTCATTTTATTCTCCACAACCTTCTCTCTTAGAAAGTGATATCTGATTGAAATGTGTTTTTTCCTTTAATGCATCACTAAATTCTTTGAAATTTTTATTGCACTTGTATTGTCACAAAAAAAATGGGCTCATCATACACCACTATGATATCCTTCAATGTTTTCCTCATCCACAACACTTTTGTGCAATAAGATGTTGCTATAATGTACTTAGCCTCTGCAGTAAATAAATAAATTGAATCTTGTTTCTTACTTATCCATGATACCAATCTACATCCAAGAAAGTATGCACCACCGCTTGTACTTTTTTTATCATCCACACAAACAACCTAATTTGCATTTTTGTAAGAAGTCAATGTGAAATTAGTATCCTTTGGATACCACAAGCCATGATCTAGAGCGCCCTTTAGGTATCTAAATATCCTCTTCACTACTACAACATGTGACTCTCTAGGATCTTCTTGAAATCTGGCCACAAGACAAACAACATGCATAATATCTGATCTAGTAGCAATTAGATATAGCAGTCCACTAATCATATATCTATACTTGCTCTAATCAGCCTTAGTGGATTCATCATTCTTACTCAATTTGTAACTAGTAACCATAAGAGTACATATCGGTTTGGATTCTTCTATTCCAAACTTCTTCAACATTTCTTTGACATACGTTGACTGTGAAATGAATATGCCTTTATCTATTTGATTGATTTGTAGCCCAAGGAAGAAATTCATCTCCCCAAACATAGACATTTCAAACTTTTTCTACATCTCTTCTACAAAATTCTTACGCATAGCTTCATTGCCTCCAAAAATTATGTCATAAAGATACACAACTACAATCAAGATTTGATCTTTTTCAACCTTAAAGTAAAGATTACTATTTGTGGTACCTTTATTGAATCCTTGTTGTATCAAATACTAATCCAACCTTGCATAACAAGCTCTAGGAGCTTTCTTCAATCCATACAATGCCTTCTTTAATTTGCAAACCATATTAGGTTTATTTGATAACTTAAATCCTTTTGGTTGCTCCATGAATACTTCTTCCAACTCTCCATTCAAGAAAGCTGACTTCACATCCATTTGATAAACTTTAAAATCCTTATGTGTTGCAAATTCCAAAAACATTTTGATTGCTTTCATTCTAGCCACCAAAGAAAATGTCCCCTCAAATTCTATTCCTTCAACTTGTGAGAAGCCCTTACACACAAGCCTTGCTTTGTTTCTTACCACTTCTCCATTCTCATTTAGTTTGTTTCTAAACACCCACTTAGATCTAATTATGTTTTTGTTTGCTGGTCTTGGGACAAGTTCCCAAGTCTAATTCTTCTCAATCTGCATAAGTTATTCTTCCACAGCTTTCATCCAATGTTCATCTTTGCATGCCTCAATCACTGTTTTAGGTTCAACTTTAGAAAGTAGACACAAATTTACCTCTTCTTCAACAACTTTCCTTCTTGTCAGCACACCTTTTCTTTTGTTTCCAATGATCTTTTCTTCAAAATGATTTCTCTACACATACTTAGGGATTTTAAGGGCCTTTTTCAGAGCTTCTTCCTCTTCATCCTACACTTCATGTTCCTTAGATTTTCCTTCTTCTCTATAAGCAGGATCAACTGATTCATATCCATCTATCATCACTGGATTCTATGAATCTTCATCAACTTTGACACTTGCACTCTCAACAATATTTCTTAACCTTTTATTGTAGCACTAGTAGAATTTTATTTTAGTAGAATATCCAAGGAAGATACCTTCATCAGACTTTTCATTAAACTTTCCTAAGTTTTCATCATCTCTTTTGATATAGCATTTTCTTCCAAACACTCTAGAGTAATTGATAGTAGGGATCCTTCCATACCACAACTCATAGGGATTCTTTGTGCTTTTTGCTTTTTCTTGAACTCTATTAAGTATGTAAACAACAATATGAATTGCTTCTTTCCAATAGACTTTCAGTAGGTTGGATTCTTTGTGTAAGACCCCATCCCTTGTGGCCTTGTTGATCTTGTTATTTATTGATGGTTTATATTTTATGTCCTTTTATGTTGGGTAATATACATTAGTGATGATTATTGCTATACTTCAAAGATGCTCATATTCTAATTTTTAACTAATTAATCTTATCTCAGTAATGGTTGTTGTGATATCATGTGATAGCCAGACGAGTTTTATTCCTTGTCTATTGAAGTATGCAATTATCAAGATGTTTAGTATTGGTAATAGTATTCTATATATTATGTGAATTACATGATATTAGGTGATCATATACTATGAGTGTGAGTAGGTGTGGTTATAAAGATGATGATTAATATTAAATGTTTAATTATAGTAGTATGCATTAAAAGTTAAATAGACTATTGACGTAAGAGGTGAGATTTTGATAACAGATAGTATGATCAATTGTTGCTTGCCTCTAATAGGTATCATGCAAGAAGGTTGAGTAGATTAGTGGATTTAATTTTCTATTTGATTATTAATCTTGAAATTTATTTTCATATGCCATTGTTCAATTATTATTAATCATGAATAATACTGACACTTTTTTTCTAGTTGAGTAAATAGGTTAAAATCAGCCAATATTGATAAAGGAGTCACATAGCTACTTCCCTTATGTTATTCTTGTGAATTTCTAGTTTTGTCAAGGATATGCATTTTAACCTTGTTTTGTAAGAATTGTGTGTGTGAGAGAGGTTTTTTTATTAAACCCTTGAGTCACCTTTTAAATTTTATTACTTATTTTATGTCTTATGAAGTCCTTATGTGGTTTTAATTGTTTAAAAAGTTTCCTAGGTGGTAGGTCTATGGGTTAGGGGTCTTTTTATCACATAAAACCACTTTAATAAAGTCTAAAACTCACTTTAATTACACACTTATGAAAAGTGGAGAAAATTGGAGTTGGTTGGGTGGTTGGAAAGTTATAGGGAGGTGGTTGTCTTTTCCCTTCTATTTATTCTTTATCTTTGTGAGGAGAAGGGGCTTCTCTCTTTTGCTTGGCTTCTCTCTTTTTGCTTTGGTTTTAATTTTGTCCTTGGGATGCTTTCTTCTTTTGGGAAGGAGAATTCTTGGTGGAGATAGAGGAGAGGATGGGAGAGGAAAAATGGGGCTTGGAGAAGGAGAGGCTATCACCTTTTGGATTTTCACTTAGTTTGGTAAGGTCAACCCCTTTGTAGATCCTTATTTAAGATGCATAAAATATTTCTTATGTTTTGAATTTTATGTGTAACTTATTGCTAGATCCTTTTGAGGTATATGTTGAAATTATGTGTTTGGTTTTGTCTTGTTGAAGTTCCACCTTGTTTTAGTTTCTCTTAATGTGTGAAACAAAGGAAGATAGGTTTTGTGAAATGGATTGATAACAAAGGACCTATTTCTCTAATTTCATTCAAGAAAATGAGATCCAAACAATGAGATGACTAACAACCAAAAGGTGAGTCAAATCAAGGTATGAATTAGAAAATTTCATCTATATGCAAGGACGGGGGTAAGATTCAAATAACACTTTGGAAAGAAATATCAAAACCATCAAACAAACTCCAAAACACAAGCTATAAACATTTGCAAATGAAGGACAATACTCAAAACTGACAGAAAACCAATTAAAAGGTAGATTTGGAAAGGGGAGAACAATGTGTACATTCACCAAAAGTTACTTTTTGAAGCTCACCAAGGACTCATTTGCCCTATGGCGAATGGGTCCTAGTTAGGGCTCTACAAAAATCCTTTTTGGGTTCTCTTCTAGTATGTTTGCACTCCTAGATTCCTGATTCTCACTGTCGGATAACCAAAAATAAATTATGTAGAATATTTTATGTGAAATGACAACTTTCTTGCAACTTTGACAACTTTGCATCTTTCTTCAATTTTTCTCTTCAAAGGATCTTCCACCTAAAAATTGCAATCACACATCATAGAGAGAAAAATGTTGTTTGTTAGGTGAATGGGGGGTTTGGCTTGGTCAAACCCTATTTTGGTAATTAAACCTTGAAATGAAATAGAAAAGTATGAAGGAATGATGAATGAACAAATCTATATAACAATTGACCAAACCTTTGTTTGAACCTTGGATTGTAGATCTGCAACTAGCATGAATTAGCTTCAATGGATGTGGATCTTGATTAGAAACGATGTCCTTGAATACTTGCATAGATCTTGAACTCTACATCACCATATTATCTCAAACAACATGCATGATGCAATAAATCTTTGACATGACAATGGAATCTTGACTGCTGCAATAATTTTCAATAATTTTTCCCTTACATGCCTTGAAAATGCTCTTAATCACACTTAATCATAAATTTGCTAGAATGCTTGAAGTGTTAAATTTTTCCAGGATCTTCATAAAATTGCTAGGTGAAAAATAGTGAAATGACTTCTTATTTATACATATTTTAACATTAATTCCTAAAATTCAAACATCACAAGCCGACATCTGAATATACATTTGAAATCATTAAAAAAAATTCCAAAAACATAATTTGAAATTAGGTCCTATGTGCAAGTGAGGACCTATTCGCCGTATGGCAAATGAGTCATAGGTCACTAACCTAGGACACCCATTGCTCAATGTTAAACATTATGCTATGACATTCATGAATGTTGGGTTTTATCCCTCAAAAAATACAATTAATTAGGCTTGGATTTGAATTAAAAGAGCCAATTAAGGCAAATTAACCTCAATTAATTAATAAAGCCCTAGATTAGTGTGAAAGTGTAAAGGTACACCTTACAACACCAAAAATAAGGCACAATCAAGTCCATTTTAAGTCCATTTTAATTAAAATGGCCCTAAACTTAATGTGAATATGTAAAATAAATATTACAATACTAAATTAAGGCATCATTAAGCTCATTTTATTATTAATTATTCATATTCCCAAATTAAGTGTGAAAAAGGGATACTTTTTCCTACACTACAATGTGCATAGCTATTTAAGGGTTAGGGTCATGAATTAGAGTATGGGTGTTGGCATTGTGCATAGTATGTGGTGTAATTTGTTTAAGGAACCCTTGTGAATAGTGGCAGTGTGTGTGTAAGGAAAAGTTATGTGACCCTTAGAGCTTGGGGGTTGATTGAATAACAATCCTATGGTTGAGAGGAGAGCTTCTGGCCATATCATATATTTTTCTTGTCTTCTTCTTTCAAGTGCATACATATTGAAGTTGGAATCAATGGAAGGCCTATGGAATCTAGGAATCCAGAGAATGGTGTAGGTCCTATGAATTGGAAAAAACCTTCAAGTTCCAAGGAGTAGAGTTCTGGGAAAATTTAATTGTTGGGTATGGTGCTTGGTTCAATTTGTAAATGTGCTTGTATTTTTTAGTTAGATGTGTAAATTCAAGGAAGACCTTAGGTATGTCTCAATCCATTGTTATAAATAAACTAATGTTGGGTAAATATAGACTTTATAAGTGTAATCATGGTAGTCATTGGTGTAAATCTTTAAGGGAATAGAAGATTGAGTCTTAGGAATCAAACTCCAATCTTGTTGAGAGAACTTTAAAGAAGGAATTAAATTCGTATTGGATCTAAATTAAAAATTATCTTGTAGTAAGGTTAATAAAAGCATGTATCGAAGGTTTTCACAAATCTAAGTTCAAAGGAAAATTAAAAAATATAATCTTTTCCTTTTTTAATTTCTTTTCTTAATCCAACTAGTTAGATTTTATATTTACTCTTTCAAAAAAATTATATGTACATAATGTGTAAATATAAATCATACATATACATATTATTTATACAAAATATTTAAGAATTACATATAAATAGCAAAATAAATACACCTTATTATCATATATAAATTAATCTAAAAACAATTAAATTATTATTAGTTCCTATCGGTGGTAGGTATACTTATGC